>NJDC01001294.1:0-36946 GCA_002245475.1 Calephelis virginiensis
GCTTTTTAACTGACTTTGTTTATCTAGTACATCCTAAATCTATGGAAAAATCGTAAAAATTGTTTGTTGATAGAATAATGTCTCTTGGTCGCATGCATAAACGGGATGGAAGATAGATAAATACACGGGAGTGAATGAATAAGTCAATTTGACACATATGAATGCGACTCCAAATCGCATATTGTAATCGCATCGGTCCTCCCGCTAATCCCGTCATGTTGAATATTCGTTATCATGTAGGTTTCAATCGCACCAACATGAGAAAAAAAATATGATATTCTCAATCGCATTCTGATTAACGATATTTTTTGTTTGAAAGTCGAAAAAGTAACGCATAAGTAACATTTTGTATCGTAGAACAACATAGAAATAACATTGGAAGGTCAAAAGTAACGTAAAATGTTACAAAAGTAACGTTCTGGCAACGCTGCATTAAATAGATTAAATTTCCTGACTCAGCCTACTTCAATCAGTTAAAAACTGCTTAATTCATATCATACCCTGTGCCTACGCTAGCGCCATTCTAGAGGATTTTTGAACTGTTATTTAGTGCTGTAAGTTGGACACTTTTTCACATATAGAGATGGTTCTCCTTACCTCTACCCTCCATAACGAAAATGTTAGTGCCATAATATGTTAGTTGTCAATATCGGTTAGGTTGGTAAGGAGCACCATCTAATATGGACGGGAACTCGAAAAAGTGTCCAGCATTTGCTGAAAATAGAGTTTCAAGTACCTACCACAATAGCGCTGGCGTACGAAAAACTACGATACGATTGTGGCTGTTTTAATAGTAAGTGAAGTAAGAGGTAAGGAGAACCATCTCTATGTGTGAAAAAGTGTCCGTTAAAATCTGCTAAGCAAGGGTGGCGCTACAGTAGCCACAGAGTAAATTTTAAAGAAGGCGCTGAAAGTTCAAAATCGCAAAATCAGTATTGCCAGTGGCAGATAGTCAAAAGTTACACGACACTGACCAAAAAGTAACATTATGGCGAAAAAAAGTAACATTACGTTAATTAATAAAAGAAGGCGTTACTTTGCGGAAATCCATACTTAAATCTAAATAAAATTATTTAATTTGCAATTTTCCGCCAAAAAATGTAAACGTATTATTGCGTAACAATACAGACAAAATAGTGCGCTAAGAATTTTAGTAGTACCAACAATACACATACTACCAAAAACTCAACGTACGTTTCGTTTCGTAACCGAAGCATCATCAGGAGAATTCGACTGCACGCCACAAAAGTAGAGCAGATACTGTATCTGCTCGAGTATCATCAGTCATAACAGTAATCATGTTTTTTTTCAAGCTTACGATTTAGCTTGTGTTGCATGTCATAGCTATTGTATACCTAACTAAGTATAGTACTCAGTTTCTGAAGTGTAAGCACCGAAAATCAGAATCTAACAATAAGATTTATAATGTTAAATTCTCTATCAAAACACTTAATGTCACACTAGCTACACCATATACTGAAATTTAGTCTCGCTATACTTTCTTATTGTTAAACCACTGAGGTTTTATCTGATGGTAGTGTCAAGAGTCTTCGGTGTGTTTTAAGGATGCTAATATATTTGTAAGATACTGGTCAAGTCTACAAGGATCACGACATTTGGAGTTCGATACTATCTATCTACACTGTACCGGACTTGACGTATCCCTGCAAAAGGCATTTGAGTAGTATCATCATGGATTGTATTTTTTTTTAAAATGTTACATACAAGTTGAACATCACTTTTTTTATTCCTAATAGCAATTTCGATTTTAAAAAGTGTTACGAGTTAGTGATATGAGTTGGGTGTGCTATAAGTAATAAATTGTCAGTTAAACTTCAGAATTTTACGGAATAGGGATTTAATGTTCTAAATGTGAAATGATGTGCTTGATTGATGGATATTTCATAAGTAACCCGTGTACTAATGTTCGAAGCTTGACATACACTTTAACACCTCTATTCGTGTGCTTTGGCTTAACCAAAATGTACGCGAGCCTTACCATCTTGGGTAACATTAATTAGGTTTCTTTCTTTCAGAATACGATTTCCGGACTCAGAAGTTTTTTCGCTCTTTAAGAATTGCTTCTACTGAGTATTGTAACCAGTTACGCTTTAGACTTACTTTCAAATTATACGGGTTATAACTTTTCACCATGTTATGTCAAATGACATGTGTCACTTTAAGTAAACTATATGAAATTCGGGTTTGCTATGTATCTATGGAAGTCCCGCCTCTTATTTAGTAGTATTTATATATTCTTTAATTGTAACTATGAAGGGTAGAGGTACCTCTACCCTCCATAATTGTAACTATAATGTTTGACACCCATGGGTAGTATTACATTGTCAATAATATCACGATACCATGATAATATTGATAGTGTAATATGCTGTATCGCGGTATCATGATAATATCACAAGATTTCTGGAAATCTTGAAATCCACGATATTCAGGGGGCGTGGCTTCAATAATATTGAAATGTAAGCACATCGAGATATTTTATGTCAGTATTCGCTTGCAGCCATGACGGAACAACGTGTAAGTAGTGAGGATGTGTGACAAAATACGCATACGCTGTGTCGTTGACAGTAATGTTAACGAAGGAAATAATGACTTAAAGGAATTTATTCTCTTAAATGAAACGTGTCCAGCTCTGTGGAACCCTAAACATAAATATTTTAAAATAATTGCCGAAATCGTCCACATCACCGCCCAAGATAATTTCTTGTGTGATATTTAGGTGTGTTTTTTTATATTTTAATGGAAAGCAAACTAGCACAGATTTCCTGATGGTAAGAAATTCATGCCGTCTAGAAACACCAAAGTCGGTAGTGGTGTGTTACCACCCTGAGGCCGGGATGCTAAGTCTCGACCAAAGTAAGTTTACAAGCTACCTTACCCTCCGAACCGAAGCACATCAACGGCAAGCATTGACGCTATGGCGACAGAAATAGGTAAGGGGTGGTACCAATCTGAACGAGTTGCTGCGAAACTCTATCACCTAGTACGATGTCACGGTGCTAGTGACGGGAATCCTATGCTCGCCTTTTACGAGCTAACTGGCCGAAAGGCAGATGGTCTATTCTGCAAAGGAGTCCGGCACTTTCTCTTCTCTTTAGATTTCAACGTTAATACGAGTATTTTTATTGCCTTAGCTGCTTTTCTACTGTTATCCATGTAGAATTCGGATTAACTTAATTTTAATCGAATGTGAAACATAAATTTACTCTAGTACATTCAACTGTATACTGATGATGATATTATTGACAAATGTAATAGTCCCTTTCAATACTTGCAATATCGTAATATTAGGATCATGATAATATTGACAATGTATTACGCCCCTATGTGTTCATTCTAACCCCGCAGGCCATAAACAATGACATTTCCAATCGTCAGTGTCCTTATAATAAAAACATATTTTCTACTAACTACTTTTTAAAGCAAAAATACCTAGAATTCCATTTTCATGGTTTCTGCTGATATAATTTTAATACAACACGAATACACAATACATACAATTTAATGCAAATGAAATCTGCAATTTTATTGTTATTAGAATTGGAATATCTGAAATATCTACGTTTTATAACAATAAATATTTGTAAATAACATATTATTACAGTGTAGCACCAATACTAAATGAGATGTTGTTAATAAAAGTCACGCCCATATCGCAGAAGAGGTTGGCAGAGGCACAACCAGGGCACCCACGACTAGCCGGAGACACTAACTAGACTATTATCCAATCCCGAGCAAAATTTTTTTTTAAAAGAAAATTAGAAAAACTAAATTTTCTTTATGTGGCCTTATCCAGGATTCGAATCCGGGACCTCATGCCTTCAAGTCCAATATATTCGTGTGAAACACAAAATAATCTGGGTTTGGTTGAAAATGAAAAATAATAATATATGTATAAAAAGTAAATTATATAAAAAATTTGGTAATAAAGAAACCGAAATATCAACATTAACATTTTTATTACATTATTACATATGGTCACTAAATGCATTCGTATTTTATTTATTACTTACTTATGATTTGTTACAACAGACACAATGATATATATCTTATAAATTAAAGTAACTTTACTTTGGCATACATATCCTGTTATAATATGTATATATTGTCCAGAAAATATTATTTTATGTTGCATATATTATAGATTTCTCCAATGTTAATTAAAGAAAAAAAAACTATTTGAAAATTTGGGCTCCATGATTGGGTTCTGTAGCGAAAACATAAGCATCTGCCTCATTTTTTTCTATTTTGCAAAGTTTAACATAATACTCATTCTTTAACATATCTACGTAATCAGACACTTTTTCTTTAGGGCACAAAGCTACAATACATCCACCCCATCCAGCACCAGTGAGACGTGAATGAATGTTAATTTTTTTCGATATATCAACTAAATAATCCAAATTTTCATGTGAACATTCATATAATTCTTTTAAACTGGTATGACTTGCTGACATTAGATTCCCAAGCTTGTCGAGAAGGTCATCATTGTCCATATTACAGTAACTATTACATTCACCAGAGGACAATTGTCTCCCATTTGTTGAAGTCTTCGAACACAATACACGAAAACTTTCTACTCTCATCGCTTCCTCAAACACGTGAAGAACTCTTTGTTTCAGCTTGAATTCTTTCAAATGTCTCGTATTTGGTGTTAAATAAATCGTGTCTATATGACTTTCAGATATGTTCAAGATTTTGCATATATCCTCTTTTCTGTATATTTCTTTAGATAAATAAACTTTTACTAAATCTATCATTTCAGGTAAACTTCTGTCCAGTAGCCGTTGTAATTGGCTTAACGAAAGAATGTCTTGATCTAACGAGGAATTTAATAGAGTAGCTAATATTTTGGCACCCAGCCTACATTCGATTACGCGTCTATTAAAATCATTTGTCGCTGCTTTATTTGCTTCAGCTAGGCAATGCGCTACTACAAAGCAAGCATTTTCCGGTAAAGCAACTGCTGTGGCTTTAAGAGGTTGCCATGTTATGTATTGAGCGCAATATTTTTCAGCCAAAAATGCTATAGCTTGATCCATGCCGCCTCCTTGTGTTCCAATATATCTTTCACTTTTAGCACATAACGACGCAATATCAGTTTTATTTAATGTCGCTTTCTGGGCAAAAAGAAATGCCAAGCAGGCAGCACTGACTAGAGCTGAAGAACTTGATAAGCCTGAAGCGGGAGGAATATTTCCATCAATATATAACTGAACACCTGTAATTATTTTATTATTCAGATGCTCCAAAGCACCTTTTATTCCACAGAGAACATAATTATACCAATACGGTTTACCATTTTCATCTGGTTTGATATTTATTTCTTCATGGGATTTAATTTCAAAATCAATACCTTCATACTTATTATTACTATTTCTGAGGTAGATTTTTCGCTCTTTTGTATAATTTCCTGCTACCAAAATGTCTTGTTCCAATGCCATTGGCAACACCGGATAGCCACAGTAATCAATATGTTCACCAATTAAATTTACACGGCCAGGTACTCGAACGAAAAACGATGGTTTACATTTAAATTCATTTTCAAAATGTTTGCTTAATTTGTTAATTCTCTCATTCGTCGGTACATTAGTAATAGGTACTTCATTACTTTGGTTTCCGTTCATTGTTGTCATAATAATGTAGGTATGTAATTGTTGATGTAAACAAACTATTCAAGCGACTCTGCCGTCTGCACTGTTATCTCTTTGGCTACGAGTTTGTGACTGAAATTGTTCAATTTATTGTTATCATGCGGATAAAACACAATTGAGATTACATTCGACATCAACTTTCAATAACACTTCAGCAATCACACTACACAATACAATTAGGTATTTTAGTAACTGAGTTTTCAATGTTTTTTACTGCGTAGGTAGTATATCACTATAACACTAATATATTTTATCGGTGGTTCGTATAATACTGATTTAAATGTTTAATTACTAAAAAATTACGTCGACTTCTTAAAGTAATGAATAAGTCTTCCTAACCTCAAACGGAACAAATAACTCGTCAAAAAACGGCAAGACGATGCGCGGCAATGAATAGTTGATGACGTGACGCACATTTTTGCTGATAATGTTGACACTCCACATTCTTGTATACTGTACTGTTATGTGCTACCTAACTGGTTTCTAATATTTTTGGGACCGATATCGTCAGATTAGAATAATGTGGTTAATAGCACTGATACTACCATGACCTAATTTTAAAGTGGTTACAATATGGATAGGTATCTACCTACTTGAAGCGTCTTCGTCGTCGTCGAAATGTTTTCAATTAGAATGATAGTCATTAAATTTAATTATAAGTACCCACTTGAAAGACGTAATTAGCAAAGTGTGAAAACTACTAGCTTTTCAACTGCCTAGACCAATCACCAATGGTCGCCGTTTTGCAGCATTAAGGTACCAAAACAATTTCATTCTTAAAGCGTCAGACCAATAAAAAAAATATTGGTTTGAGAATGAAGCAAAGAAAATGAAGAAAACTGTGTCTAGCCTATATTTGTGCAGTGCTTGAATACGTTGAATCGCGGTTGCACATGCGATTTACAACCATCTACACAAAAACGAGGGGTTTATTGAATTCAATCTAGGTATTCTAATATTATAAAGAGGAAAGATTTAATTTTTTTGTTTATTTGTTTGTGTGAAATGAATTGGCTCCGAAACTACTAGACCGATTTCAAAAATTCTTGTAACCTTAGAATGCTACATTATACCTGAGTGACATAGGCTTTGTTTCATCAAAATCGGTGAAGAAGAAGTCAAGTTACGCATGCGAAGCTGCGTGAAACTGCTAGTATTTTACATTTTGCATTACGGTGACAAAATATGTAAAAATAGGTACTTAATTGGTATTATAAATGTGTTATTGAACTCTTTGCATAAAAATAAACAATGTGTTTTTCACGCTGTTGGGTTCTTACGTTTTACAATCGAGTTGGTAACTTTATTCTTTCGTATAATACATATTATATACAATTACACATACACACATATCTTAACGCCAAGTCCCTTATGAGTTAAGCAGAGAGTGCCGCGCGCCAAATGTTACAATTCCTGAAGACCTGCTTAGCACATATTGTTTAATTACTTTCATAAATTAATTTATTTTGTTATACGTTTATTAGGTAAGTCATACCTGCGTGCATATACCGATTTAGTATACCAACGTTGTTAAGCAGTATAAAAAAATCAAACGTCAAATAAATCGTCTTGTGTTAGGAAAAACACTTATATATGCTATTAGATTTATTAGTATTATGTATTATTGAATTGAATTATTGAATATTTATGTGTACGTAAATAAAGAGTTCTTAACTCCTACGTAAACCCTAGTGACGAAAAAACGTATAGGTACAGGCTATTAGATTTATTAGTATTATGTATTATTGAATATGTATGTGTAGGTAAATAAAGAGTTCTTAACTCCTGTGTAAACCCTAGTGACTAAATTAAGGTATAGGATCCGATTTCCACGTGTTGTCGGGGTCTCTGTGTAGAATATAGCATTTAATTTCCTGCCTGGATGCACTTAATATGGGAGCATAGATTAAATGGTTTATTACCAACAAGACCACTGGTGGTGAATAAATGTAAAGCAACTTACGAAAAAGCAGCAACAACAACACAGGCATATAGAAATCCACCACCTTGCCTATTCCTACCGCCGCGGCCATTAGAATAACAATGTCAGGTTATGGTCTGGAATGTAGGGATTTAGGTAGCCGGTAGACTTGCATAACAAGCTATTCCGGCTATATATTAATAATACCTATTCCGGCTCCAGGAGAGCGACGCAAAATAGAAAACCTGTGGACTATGATGTTTAAAGGCCTTTATACGAAAATATGTATTTTCAAAACGTTCTTACTTTGGGGTACCTAGCTATTTAAATTATACCTACGCGTGTAAAAACCGTCACAAATCCTTCACTTCGCTGCTGTTTAGTTTTACGATAACGCATGTCTCATGAAGTGTGATAGCAGTTTATTATTTACACTTTACTGGTAACTACGCAACACTTATTTTGTACCTACTTAGGTATATCTAAGTGGTCGCTGGTTATAAAAAAATATCTTCACGCCTATATCCTCGGAGAGAGATACAGAGGCACAACCAAGATACCCGAAGACACCAAGTCCCACAACGTGATAAGTAGCAAGCCTATCGCCAAACGGGCATATGTCCAATCCGAGACAACGTTACGAGTATTTTTATTACAAAATTGAAAATATACATTTTCCATTTATTTGTTGCCCGACCCGACCGCTAGACTACAGAGAGGATTAGAACCGCTGGTTATAGACTTAAATACCTGTTAACAATTAAGTACTTATTTAAATAATTTTTGATATTCTCGTAGTAGCGGCGACCCCTCGTGATAGTCCAAATCCTCTGTGCAGAATATTACATCTGTCACCTCGATTGTCGGCTCGTAAGAGGCAAGATCACTGGTGGTGCTGTGCAGCAACTTGCTCTGATAGGGAATAGGGATTCACCAACTTACATATTCATGCAACCGTTAGACTTGAATATTAGAGGCCTAAAATCCTAGCCACTGGACAACGAAGCACCTATTACATTTATGGTGTTCATAGGCAACGGTTGTCTCTAAGCATCAAGAGAACCTGATCGCATAGAAAAATCTGATATCTATTGGAGAAGCTTGGTACTTGCTATATTTATTTGTTTGTAGGTACTCGTAACTTAATAACTTTATTAGCTATTGTAGTTTTTTCTATACTTATAAAATATATAATGATAAAAGCGGCAAAGTGCGAGTCGGACACGCCGCTGAAGTGTTCCGTAGCAGTTAGTATAATTTTAATGTGATCAAGACCAACTCTTAAAAAGTTGTTTCAATTCATTTTAGATAGCAAGAGGGTTATACTTAGGAGCCTTATACTTTAGCCGACATAATATATCGCGGGAACATGTCATCGAGAGCCGGAAACAACTTGTGTCTAAAATTGACAATCTTTTGTCTGAAATTTCGTTTTGGTGCCAGCAGAATCTGGAGCAATTTAACCCTAACAAGACACAAGTTTGCGCGTTTTGCGCTAAATAGATTCCCTTCGTCGCATCTCCTCGATTTGAGAGCGTTTTCCTAAATGTCACAGCCTGCATTGGTATATTTGGCGTTGACATTTCGAGTGATGTCCAATTTCGTGGTCATCTGGAGGAGAAGGCTAAAATAGTCTCTAAAAAACTTGGTGTGCTCAGTAAGGCGAGACAGTATTTCAAGCCGACCCATCGCTTACAACTAAACAAAGCGTAAATTCGGCCTCATATGGAGTACTGTTCTCAACATTGGGCAGGGGCTCCACAGTACTTCCTTCCATTTCGTTTCAATGACCGGTCAATTACCAATCGGCTTAATTCCTTGGCGCTGTGTAGAAATATTGGGTCCCTCAAAGTTTTATACCGAATGTTTTCATGGGGAATGTTCTGAGGAGTTGTTTGGTTTAATTCCAGCCGCTGATTTCCACCTTCGAACTTCGCGACAGAGTTAAAAGTATCATGCCCATGATCTTGATGCGTGGCGTTCCACAATTGTGCGATTCCCAAGACATTTTTTTACTTGCACAACACCTTTGTGGAATCAGTTACCGAGAGCGGTATTCCCAAACAATTATGACTTAGGGACCTTCAAGAAAAGAGAGTACTCATTTCTTAAAGGTCAGCAACGCATCTGTGATACTCCTGGTGTTGCGGATGTCCGTGGGCGGCGGTGATCACTTTCCATCAGGTGATCCACTAGCTCGTTTGCCTCCTCTTGTATAAAAAAACATTTTAAAAAACCTGTTTCTTTCAAACAAATTAAGTAGAAGTTTACATGGTAACGTACATCATATTTAATTTTCAGTTTTATCGTTCTCTTAATTTAGGAGTTACAGGGGACACATATTTCCACTTTGGAAATGTCTCTCTTGCAAACCGTTGAGTTTAGGAAAAAATACAGTAAAATAATCTCAACATCATATTTTTTAAATATATATCCATAGACACCCTACCGTCTACCCTGCCCTGCCTACTACTCTATGTTTAAATCATAAAAACATTAGATACGGTGGTGTGGCTACCTAAAAAAATTATGATATGTACAATACATGCCTACAGTTATACATTTGTTGAAAACAAATGTTTTAAGTTTTAGTTCAAAGTATTGGAACCCCCAAAATGTATTGTTATTTTTCTATCTTTGCATAAAAATCTTAATGCAGTTCACAGAATAAGTACATCTACTTACCAAGTTTCAACAGCAAAGCTTTTATGGTTATGGAAAAAAGAGGCTGTGAAATACGGACGGACAGACAGACATAAATGACGAATCTATAACAGTTCCGTTTTTTGAGCTTTGACTACGGAACCCTAAAAATGAATCCCCGTTCTCTTAGTCATCGCATAACTTGACCGACAGCTGGCCAAATGAACGGATGAATTACCTAATTCTTATTAAGAGAAAAACCTAAGAAATTCCGTGGGAAATAGGATTAACAATAGGTACTTCCTTTAATTTTTCCCATACAAACTGTTAGTAGGTAGGTACTTAATAGTTTTGTCAAGCGCTACTAAATTCGCCGGGTCGGTTAGTATATTATAATGTATGACCTAACAAACGTTGTTTTATCTTAAGAATATTGAATACTCAAATTTATTATGTTCCATTAAATTGACAAGTTACAAATATTAAACAGAAATTAAAAAACTAACGAAGTCGCATTTATAGAAAAAAAAATCTATTAGTTCAAGCAAAAACAAGTGATTAAGAAAAAAAACATTTTTTCGTATAAAAGCTGTGCTGTGCAGGGTGCTTGATAGGATATTTTATAAAAGTTTTTTGTTCCTAATATCTATTATTAAAATATTTTTGAAACAAATGAAACTTGTCACCTCGTACTTATTTTTTTCTTTAAACACTTTCATTATTTGAACTTAAGTAGGTAGGTATACATTTTTTTATCATTTTTTAGTCAGCTAGATATATAAAAGCGATTTTCCTAGTTGTTTAAACTATTTTATTTTTGCTTTTTTAGTTTTAAGTTTTTTCCCCGTGTTGGTCCGGGTTCGATAACTAGAATACACCGTCTGCCTCTCTACCAGGAAGCTCGTAAGAGGCGAGGACTGGTTACCAACAAGACCACTAGTGGTAGAGAGCTATGCTGCAACTTACCGAGTAGGAATCCACCGCCTTACCTATTCCTTCCGCCATATTGACACTATCATGTTCCAGTTTGGAAGGTAGGATAGCCGTTAGACTTGCACAATATGCCTTCTATTGCGTGCCTCAGGACAGCGGCGCACCTGTAATATCTTTGGTGTCTATAGACCGCAGTTGTCTCTTACCATCAGGATAGCCGCGTTCGCTGACCTCTCACACATAAGACATTGCGATGATAAATACTTAGTTGTAAAAACGAAAAATAAATAAAATATTAAAAGTATCTTTATTATTGCTTAAAACGCATGGGGATCAACGGATGCTCAATCGCAGCTAATCGTAAATTTAAGCAAGTCGATCTAAAAACAAAGTAGCGAAATTATGTGTTATGTTTATGATATGAGTCAACGATATGATATACAGTATTTTATAAATAGATAAAAGAATAAATGTAATAAACTTGAACACCCCTGCCCGGAAACACAGACATCGCTGTTCAACCCGTCTCATCGGGTGAACAATACCTAGTGAACAATATTGTGATGTGCGAAATCAGATTACAAATTTCTATCAGAAGATAGCAATTGTTTATAGTCGTCTAAGTCTAAAAAAAACATTTATTTAAAAGTAATAGACGCAAAATTAATGCTAACTAAACTAAAATGATTTGCCGTCTTCATTTCGGTTTTCTGAGACTTTAGAATTTGAAGACGATGATATTTTAAATAACATACTGATATCATTGTAAATATTATTAGGTCGATCGAAAAAACATCACTATTTTGTTTTAAAGACGTGTACTTGACCCTTTTAAAATATAGACATATAATTGTAATGTTTGTTGTATACGATACTATAAATATCTGAACATAAGAAATCCAGAATATTAAAAGTTATAATGCAAGAGTCCCGATATTACACTACAGACAAATATCGACGATCGTGTGGATGCAACGGCAATCATGGCCCGAACTTCCTTTGATGATTGTCCGAAAAACCCACGCAGTGGCGATCACGCTCGATTACAATCCATTATAACCGCTCACAGGCGATGACGTCCTTTACACGATCGTGAATGTCTGTCATGGCCTCTCATGGCCCATGGTGAGAGGTGAGAGGCAGCGTAATACAGTCAGATAACACGCTTCGATTTGACAAGGATGTTGGTTAATTTACTTTTCAGAAATAAGTGTCAACTAGTTTTGTTTGTGTCTGTTACGCTGAAACTCATAAAGCATTAAATAATTTGAAAATGGTGTCAAATTTATTAAAATACTAGCCGATATGGCGAACTTCCCATCCCATTTTCCTTGTTATTTTCAGGTTTATTCTTTTCATAAGAACCTTCTCCTGACAATAACCCACACAGCAAAATAAGAATGTCGGCGATTCGCCCGCGTAGTCTAGCTATTTAATTTTTAGCTCTCCAACGCTGGCCGTTAAAATAAAAAGTAGCCTACATCCTTCTCTAAAGATTAATCCGTTTTTTAAATATTTAAATCAGTTCAGCAATTTTGCCGTCAAAACGGTACATACATTATCTCTTTTCTAATTACACCTCAGGTAAATAAAAGGAATCCCTACGTGCAGTTTTATCTGCACTTTGGCAAATCCGGGGAAATTAAACTGTGTCCAAAGTTATAGAAACCTCCAACAGAAGATTTTTTTGAACATTGAAATACACAATACCGTCACTGTAGTGTAACCGTCCGGCGTTGAACATAACGTTGCCACTTACCCGGGATTTGATAAGTGCCCGGTTGGCGAGTAATGAGTACCGGTAATGAGAGGTAGTGTCTTCGGCTAATCGTGGGTGCTATGGTGTATACTTTACCCCAGCTAGAAAGTAGCACCTAGAGTGATACGAGTGGGGCATATAGTGTATATGGGATCAAACACTTCCTTGGAGCATTCTCCGTAGCACCAGGTAGCACCAAGGATTCGCGCGTATTGGAAATAGGTCAGCCCTTGATGACCCGGGACGCTCTTCGTTGGATGTAAATATGTGTCTTCCTGCCTGCCATTTCATAAGGGGCAATTTAAGCTAAATAGGACATAACCAAAAACATCAGTGATTGTGGACTTTACCACAATAGTGCTAGTCAAAGAGTATATAATTACTACGTAATAAGAGGCAGGACTTCCATAGATACATAGCAAACCCGAATTTGTATAAAGTTTACTTGAAAAATTATAACCCGTATAATTTTAAAGTAAGTCTAAAGGCATTCATATATAAGGCAACTAGTTTCATATGATTTGGGCGAATAAAAAACATAGCGAACTTATTTTTTTATATGAAAGTTGTGATAAACTGGTGCTAGTAGCAATTTAGTCAGCTAGACATCCTCCTAGGGTTGCCAACCATACTTTATATAACGTATACTACTTTAATTTTTTTAATATACTTTATACTTTTACATACAAATAAAGTTTGCAAAAACACTTTATTTACAACCTTTACTACGATGCGTAAAATAAAATACACATTATGAAAAGTACAGTTGAAAAATGGCAATTTATACCTATTTAAAAAATGCATTTGATGGCTTAACAAATACAAAAAGTTATTTCTACCTACTCTCCATTTCCGCAACTTCAGCTTTCACTGAAAGAGTTTTTTTTTAAAATGCATCAAAAGTGGTGGAAGAGAGAAAAATAGCATATTTTTTTTATTTTATTAATCAATTAATTAAAAATGAATTGTTTATTTATTTAAATTAAAATTATGTTGATTGTCAATCAAGCTTTGCAACATTTAAAGATAACAAAAAAAATGTTAGCATCTGCTAAACAACATTACATTCGAAAAATCCTTTTTTTCTTCGTAATACTTCATTTTTTCCCTATCCAAACCAGTTTGTACGTTTTTTTGGTCAAAAAAAGTTGGCAACCCTAGATACACCGTCTTAGCTATTCCTGCTCCTATAATGGCAAGTGGCAACGTTAATAGTACTTCATGTTCCGGTCCTATTTAATATAACAAGATCGATTCTTACGAACTGCCCGATAGGATGGTAATTAGATACTCTAATCTACACAGAAGTTAAATCAACACGGGAGCCTTCCATAAGCCTTGATAAAATATTTAAAAGTTATTTGCAAAATTGTCCCAACCAATGAAATATGCATTCGTTTTTGTATATTTTGACTAGCCTTTGGCCGCGGCTTAGTAAGCGTTTAATTTAGAGTAGGTAAAACAATTCCCGATTTTCTACATCTTGAAAATTTTCTTGTATCTTTGAAATATCTAAATTCGCATACCACATTTTTACTTATTTTTTTATATTTTTCTTATTTATTTTATTTTTGCAATTATTTTATTTAATGCAAAGTGCAGGTAAAAAAAGCAGGCTCCACTACGGGTGCCCTTAATTATTAATTAATAATTATACCCCTTAATTGGCAGCCTCGCCTTCGCGTTTCATTTCCCAAATTATAAAGCCTTATTTACAAGTACTATTTCATATGCAAGAAGCGGCGCCGTTTCGCTGAAAGCAGTTTTTTGGTTGCGTGTTATGTTAAATCTGCGGTAACTTGTGAAGTACTTACCTACTCATTTATATGTAAAAAAGTGAAAAACAGTCTTGATCTACATTAAATAACCAAGTTAATTAAGATAGGATAAATATTGATTGAACCTCGATTCATGCAATAATGGTAAGTAATTGGAATTGCATAATAGGTTATTTTAGGTAGGTACTCAATACTGAACACAATACTGTTAATAGTAAACATTCATTTATTTTATCTGATTTGTTGAATTTATTTTTAATTGAGTAGGTATTAATAATCCGCCAGCACTGTGTTTAAAAGTACCTTAAACGGTTTATACCATTCCAAATTCCCACGGCATGATATCGAGATTCAAGTAAGCAAACAGATTTAGCTAAGGCAAATCGAAAGTCCAAAATCGTTCGATCGGTATACCTAATACCAGCAAATATTCGAGCTCCATCATCTGACGAGCTCAGTTGTACCAGCACTCTTTAAAGTTTTAACTGTTTGGTCTCATAGTGCGTCTAATGTCCATTCAGATGCTAACGAATGAGCTCCAAATGAGCTGATATAAACACCCTCGTTTTGCGTTGGAGGTTAAAATATCGTAAGTTAAAAGAGGTAGTAGTAACTGGTAAGGTAACATAAAAGGTAGGTAGATAATAAGTATACTGGCAACCTTAAAGCTAAGCCTATACTTATTACCTACGTACCTACCTACTATTTGAAATAAAATGCGGCAACACGGCAATACTTTGTAAAAGGCGGTGATCATGCCAAAGTTATTATGTTTTGCATCTGAAAAGTTTCTACGGTTAAACTGCACCTACCTGTAAAGTTGGTATTCTCCAGCAACTAAAACTTAGTCGATAAATTAGGGTAAGGATTCTACCACTTTACCTAAGAATTAAAGCCATCGCGTGACTTACTACGGCGACTTAAACACTATTTTGAAATATTTATGTAGAAATTAGTCTATCGTGTATTTTCTCATAGTCGTCAAATCTGATAAAATGAGCTTGTGTAAGGAGGCCACTTTTTAACTCAAGACCCTGACATGACACTCTATAACGACTTATAACAATGATAAATTAAACTTAAGAAGTGAATTGAAAATAAACAACGAGACAAATAATTTAATACTGTGAAAAACGTGGCATCATGGCATAAAGGCCTCAGCCGGTCCCAGAAAGTATTTATTGAATTTCGTGTAAGTAACAATTAAGAAGTCTGTAATTAAGTCAGTTAAGGCGGCATTTAGTTCAATTTCACCCAGTTTAAGTGCACAAGTGAAATAGTTATTAAAAAAATATTGTAACATGTAGGTATTTCTTCATTGCAGCCGAATGTCACCAACTGTGGTCACCTTTATGGACAGTTACTTTACTCTTTGGTGGTCACCAAAGACTAATGTCACTAAATGACGAAAGTAGCATAAGAAGACCATCGCTTTATTTAAGAATGACATGACATTCTAGAAGGACTAATGAGTAATGTTTTTATTAAAAGAAGCTGCTAGTAAATAACATGTAAACGAATTTATTAATTACAGAAGACAGGGTAAAAGGTACCAGGTTTTGGTACCATAGTCAAAACAAAAATTTGAAATTGTAGTAGTCCTACCAAACGTATTTTTAGTGATTAGGTATATTCTTTTTGGTCCTACTGTGAAATATAATTGTCGTCGATAGGAACCTAGCTTTTTTTGTAATTATTGATATTCGTGTACTTTATGAGTATAATTAATTAATTTAAATGAAATATTAATGAATATATTAGTGTATCGTATATTTCCTAGTTGCTACCAAATATCACAAAATAAGTTTGTATAAGAAGGTCAGCGATCTATAATTTCAAGATATTGACTTGAAATTATAGAACGACTTAAGACTGTAATAAGTTAAACTTAAAAAAGTGAAATGAAAATAAAATCCAATATAAGGAATGTGGGTTTTATACTCAAAGAGAAGAATGCAACGTGGCAGCGTGGCCTAAAGGTCTTAGCCGGTCCCAAAACGTTAGAAAGAAAATTATTATTGGAGTTTTGGCGCCATTGTGAATGAAGATGGTCGTAACTTTTTCACAATTATAGAATTTAGTGTAAATTATGAGTAGAATTAGTTAATTTAGGTGGGAATTAGTTTAATTTTGTTCAGTGAAAGAGCACAAATGAAATAATAAGTATATCGTAAATTTCCTCGCTGCCGCCAAATCTCATAAACGAGCTTGTGTAACAAAACCACCGCTTTACTCAAGGCCCAGACAAGACTGTGTAAATAGTGACTAATGACTGAAATAAAGAATTAATACGGAAGACATAACTTGAAAATATATAACAAGAAAAAGATTTATTAATACAGAAGACGTGGCTGTATGGACTCGGATTCTTTGCGTTTCCCCGACTGGGATAAAATTAAAAAACAACATCAAAATAAAAAAAAGTATTATTTACGATTTTTGTGAAATTGTAATTGATTGTAATAAAAAAGCCAATTAATTAACATCGCTTAGGCTTTAATTGATGTGATTTAAAAATACTTTGTCAGAAAATATGACACATATTCTGGATTTTAATAAAATATGTAGAGCTTGTCTTTCTGATTCGGAACCACTGAAAGATTTATTTGTTTCTTGTTCTGCTGGTGTTTTCAAATACTGCACTTCAGTCGAGGTAATTTTTTTATTGTAAATTTTGTAATGATAATATTATTAATGTTGGTTTCACTTTTTGAATTCCAGATGCTTACTGTTTCATAATCCTTTGTGATGTTTATAAATTTGGCTATAAGTTTTTTAACCATACGAATCTTGTGTTTTTTTTAATTACTTACAAAGTATAATACTTACATATGTTTTATTATACATTAAACTTTAACTAAGAAGAATAAAAAGTAATAATATTGTTTAGAATTAAACAAAATCAATTTAGCTATCTTTGTTAATACTATAAAAAACTGCAGAAATCCATACACTTACAAAATGTTTTTTGTTTTAAATATGATTTATGATACTCGAGAAAGTGCTAATCTTAATAAATATATAATAGGATCAGGGTCCCATCAACCCTGCTGATATAGACACAGCTGCTGTTGCTGACTGCTATTTGGAACAGTTTTAAAAGTACAAATTTTTTGATTTTAGATATTTTTGCCTACTTTATAGTGTTAAAATTCCACAATTACTAAATGGGGAATTAATGTCAATGACATTTAAATAGTCCAAGTATATATTTAATACCAAGTTATTATACCTTACATATAATGATTTGTAATGGTACTTCTTCTCCAAAGATTTGAATGAATTGAAGCCTAGAAAGAACTGACAGCAGTTCCTTTATATTGGTTAAAAAAACTGAAGTTGGTTAAGAAGATTTGAACGTTGATTTAATTTTACTTTTAACATTTTAGTTAAAGCTTGTAAATTTCTGTTGTTATTTCAGATATCAGACAGTGATCCACTACCAAAGCTTATATGTCAGACATGTTTAGATTTGCTAAATAAATTTTATTATTTTAAACAAGTAGTTGTCAGATCCAATGTCATTTTAAAGCAGCAAAATAGACTACTGGTAAGTATTAATAGCATAACTACACACAAACATTCAAGAATATAAAGAAAATGTTTTTTTAAAGTTTATTTTCCATTTTGTAACCTATTAAGTACTATTATTTCTTTTTGACAGTTTCCACTATTTTTTATATATACCTATGTTCAGATGTAAGATGTGTATTGATAATATTATAATTATAAAATGTGTTTCTACTTCATTCACATGCCAATGGAATGACGTTATGGTATAAGTTTTTGAATGTTATTATTATTACTACTAAGAGTTCATGAAGAGCTACCCTGAGGATCACTGAGATCTAACTAGATCTATTGTGATCATAACTCTTACTCGTTAAGCTTATATCAATACTGCAAGGCCGACAGTTCTAAGAACTGTGTAATGCTCTAGGGATTGATCAGCTTAAGATCTTGGGGATTTATTAAGGGCCCTCCCAGGTGTTTATTTTTGCCCTGAATAAACAAGGGACATTTGCAGAGGACGTGCATTTTTGAATATTAACTGTAAAGATAGGAGATTGGATTAACTGTAAACATAGGCCACTTTTTATCTATATCTAAGCAGATTCCAATGAGAGTGCTTTCTTAATTATGCTGGCAAAGCCACAGGCTTCATCTAGTCAGACATATATAGTGGCCAATTTTTATGGCAAAGACAACAAATAAGCATGTGGCTCACCTGATGGTAAGAGTTACTTGCAGCAGACACCATAGATGTAGGTACGTTGTTGCCCTGTGGCCGTAATGTTAAGCCAATTGTACAAGTCAACAGACCACCCTTCCCTCAGGATCAGAACAGGGAATTGACATTATGGTAGCAGGAATAGGTAAGGCAGTGCATACCCAATTGAACCCAATTGAATATTCTCAGTAACAGTTACATACTTCATGTTATTTTGGACCAAAGTAAAGACAAAAATTTGGTTACACTATTTCGCTTTTGCTTTGAAATTAATTTAGTTGTTTTTCATTCTTAAATTTATAAAACTATTGTTTAAGTTGTTTTATTTTTAATTAAAAACAATCTCTTGTTTCTTATTACTTACTTGCACAAAAGTACTAATATTTTTTTTGACTTTTGCCCATTATTGGGACAATATAATTTTGTCAATGTGTATGTATTGAATTAGATGACTAAGTAGATAGATATTAGTGTAATAAACAATTATTAAAGTGGATAGCAGAGAATAAAGTGAGGTAAAGATGCAAAGAAGATGAATTTTAGATAACTGATGAAAAAAATTTCCAAGGATACCCTATCTAGTCTAGTTCGATTACAATGATCTTTCACATGAATTTTACAAACAATTTTTACGTGATGTAACCAATTTTATCAAGTTTTTTCTACTGAGTATGAGGCTTATTATTAAGCAAAGACAGTACAGGTAAAATGTTTGTTGTGACTAGAATTTATTTCATTATCCTGTTTTAGTTGCAATTTTCAAAATTGTTTAAATAACATTTTATAAACAGTTGCGGTAAAATATTTCCTGCCACTTAACTATTCTAACGTTATTGCTATCATCTTTCAACCTAAGGAAAAAAAAAAAGCATGTCAGATTATTTTATATGTGAAATTTCTATAAACATTTAATCTATTCTCAGAAAAAGTTGATTAAAAAGTCACAAGTTAACATGTCCAAACTAATCTGACATGCCTAAAATGTTCCATCTTTTTTTTTTCTTTCAATGAAAAAAACAGCATACATCTTAAATAAGTATAGTTAGTGTTCACCAGAATTACCACCAATATTAATTATAAAAAAAATGTATTTTATTGCAGGAAAAAAATGATTTACCCCCAGCAAATGATGGACATGAGTTAGTAGAAGTGAATATTACAGAGCCACCTACTGAGATAAATGATAATTTGAACATAGTTGCCAGTGCTGAGAGGCCATCAGATGCATCCCTTATTAGGTAAATATAAGTATTGATGGCAATTGCAATTCGGTGACACCTGGATTTGTTATACTTTTTAAAACAACCTCGAAAATAAAGCCATGATGTCTAAACTGCTTGAAACAAATAACCTTCACAATGCTAAGCTTTTTGCAAACTCCAAAGATTTTAAGATTTTGTGTCATAACTAGACCACCTTGTTGGTCGAGGAGTTAGCGTTCACGCCTAACTGCATCAATCAACCGCGAGGCTCGGGTTTGATTCTCGACGGGGACAGGCATTTGTGTGATGAACATTTAGATGTCTGCATTTCCAGGTCTGAATGTTTATTAAATTTATTTTCGTATCTATTTAAGTATTTCTATGTATTAGAAAAGTTGACTAACACCCATAACACAAGCATATAATTTGCTTTGAGGTTAGATTCAATTTCCTGACTACTTGTGACGATTCCTGACGATTTGTGTAACTCGTCCAGATATAGTGCGATTCCAAAGACCTTTTTTTACCTCGTACAACAATTTTGTGGAATCAGTTACCGAGGTGGTATTCTCAAACAATTATGACTTAGGGACATTCAAGAAAAGAGCGTACTCATTCCTTAAAGGTCGGCAACGCATCTGTGATACTCTTGGTGTTGATGATGTCCGTGGGCGGCGGTGAGTTTCCATCAGGTGACCCACTTGCTTGTTGCCTCCTCTTGTATAAAAAAAATAAGATATAATATGATTTAGTTGTCATTCTGTTCGATTTTTTATAGTTGTTACACTTCAAAAACACAACAGAAAAATCCCCTTGAGTATTAAACAAGGAAGCACAAAAAGTCAATACTCATTTAAATTTTGCCCGAGTTATAATTGCTTACTAATTTCCATCCATATAATCACACAATGTACCTTACTAACACATTAACAGCTTATCATTGTTAAATCAAATACCTTGAGTCTAAATTCTTCTCTTGTCAATATTCGAGATTTTGAGATGGCTCTAATTATTATAAAGTAAACAATATGCATTAACTGTGAAACATTTATTTGTTAGTGAAATCCTTTCGAGAAGAAGACGCCGAGGTCCCGGTCGTCCGCCAAAAGATCCTGATGGGCCCAAGAAAAGACGAGAACGTATGAAATGTATGAAGTGTGGCAAGAGTTTTCAAAAATACGAAAATTTTGAAGCCCATATGAGAGGACATTTTGGGAAAAAGGTAAAGCAAATGTATAAAAGAGAGCAAAACGAAAACTATAGTTTTCATACTACCTAATTTCATTACTATAAGATATTTCTAAGTCTGATAATGATGATGATAAATAAAGTGTCACAATTTAACATGAAAAAATCTTAATGTCATTATTTTGTCTACTTGTGTTTTATTTTGTCATACAAATGTCGATTTTGTGACAAAATTAGCTCATTCGCTGAACTTTGCGACTTGCCTGAATAGCATTCACCGCCTTACCTATTCCTGCCGTAATAATAAGTGTCATGTTTCGGTCCGGGAGGTAGGGTACCCAGGAAGTTTATGTCTTAAACGCCGGCCACAGAATAAGACGATGAGATGCACATAAAACTATCTATGGTGTCCATAGACCACAGTAGTTGCTTTTCAACAGGAAAGATGTATGTTTGTTCGGTATCTTGTCACATGCGATAAAAAAGACCAAATGAGTACTAGACTGAGAAACGAGTGGTTCTTGTTGCAGCCGGACATAAAGTGCAAGCAGTGTGACAAGACGTTCCTGTCCCTCCGCAGCCTGAGCAGCCACGTGCGGATCCACTCCGCGGTACGCAAGTATCAATGCCTGACGTGCGGCAAGAGCTTCGCCTATCTCAACGTGCTCAAAAACCATGAGCTCATACACGCCGGAGTCAAGAAGCATCAGTGTCACCTCTGCGACGCCAAGTTCGTGCAGCCGTACAACCTCAAGGTTTGTGGTAGTGCGACCGACATCGCCCACAAACCACCGGCTCGTGCACTGCGGCTTTAGCAAGCGTCAGTGCCATTTCCGTGATGCCATGTTTGTGGAGTCATGCAACATCAAGGTTTGTAGTAATACGACTATTACGCGCCCACAAAGCACCACCTCATAAACGGAAACAATACCTACGCTGTAATTTAGTGGCAAATGTTGTAAGTAAACCATAAATAATCCGACGTTAGAGACATCAGTGCCGCTTCAGCGACGCCAATTTCAAGCAGCTGCACTAATTTAAGGTTTGTACCTACTCCATACAAGTTGCTAAAAATAATATTATAGGGAATTAATTCATTGACGACAAACTACCTTAAGATTTCGTTGCCCATCACTATTGCAGAGGAATGTCGATGGAGGGTGAAGTAGTAACATTTTTTAACAGTGTAAACGTCCTATAGACTTCTAATGACAAAGATAATTTACATTCAACATTCCTTATACGTTACATTTAAACATTTAAACAAACTTCGACCGAAAACAAACGAAATTCGACCATAATAAATTTTAATATCTCGTTGATAAGAACACCATCTTCATTTCTCAAGACCAACTACTTTGTTTCCAAATTTTATTGTGCGCCATCTGTGATCTTTTATCGTTATCATCAATATATTTGTTTGTGTGTGTCAAATGTATGGTAGTGTGGGTAATGTTTTACTTATTGATTTAATGTACTTTATAAGCATTATTATTGAAAAATATTAGCGTTCTGCACTTCTCCTACACATAAACTATAAGTGTGCCAAATTTTATGCTCCTGCGTCCGCGCGATTTTCGTAAAAAGGGGTCCAAAGTTTTGTTATCACGTATTAATATATAGATAATTTATGATACGACTCGGTAGGTAAATCTTGCAACGCTAAATACTTCAGTTTATACAGAAAGGGAATCTGTCACATAATTCTAATTACAGGGCGCAGGTCAGATATAATCCGCCAAAGCTTATACATGAACTTACGCCTTGAAATATACGAAGCTGGATTAACATTTCTTGTTTTCGGTATTTGTTTTTCAGCCGCAGACATTGATTAAGCGCTCTTAGTCAAAGTAACGTTGTTACAATACAATCTACATTGTTATTCAAAAAACCTTCTTTACTCTGTATTACAAATTTGTTTACTGTCGAGATTATTAGTCAATATACAATACTATTTGCACAGAAATCAGTAAAGGCCCGGTGAACTGCTAAAACCCGCATGGTTAGGTTAGGCCGATAGGTTCAATTGAGCTCTGCATAACGGCATACTATCTACTTCGGAGGCGCATTTCAGTTTTGCATTTACTCTATGTGACGAATAATGACTTGTGCGTATATAAAACACCATTAATTTTGATTTAACCTCAGTTTGTCTTTTGTTCATAGTGCAGCAATGTATTAAAAAAGTGTGACTTTAGCTTATTCTTATATTTCTCTTTTAGATGCATCTTGAAACTCACACAAATCAGAAAAACTACAGCTGCTCCCAGTGTGGAAAAAAGTTTGCGCAGCCCGGCAACCTCAAAATTCACCTGATCAGACATACTGGTATCAAGAATTATCCATGTACAATGTGCGAAATGCGATTTTATATCAAGGTATTAATCATTTAAGTCTTGTGATATGCATTTTCATGATCTGACAAAAATTTACAACTTAGTTTTTAAATTCATAGAGTAGTCGTATTGTTGAAAACTCATAGAAAATAACATGACCTATACAATACAAATTTTCATCCACACAATGCTAACGAATAATGAGACAAAATGTATTATAAGAATTCCTTGAATTATATATACTAGTGGGCGACCATTGGTCGAAATTCGACTATAATAAATTTTATTGTCTTTGATAAGGACGCAGACGTCATCTTCATTTATCAAGACCAACTACTTTGTTTCCAAACTTTATGAATAATGTGTGATCTGTGATCTTTTATAGTTGTCATCAATATGTATGTTTGTGTGTGTCAAATGCATGGTAGTATGAGTAATGTTTTATATTTTGAGTGAATGCACTTATAAGCATTATTATTAAATAAAATAGCTTTCTCCGCTTCTCCTTCACACAAACTATAATTTTATACTCCTCCGTCCGCGCAATTTTCGTAAAATGGGGTCTTAAATTTTTGCTTCACGTATTAATATTAAAGTACAGGCACCCACGACTAGCCTATCGACAACCGGGCACATATCGAATCTCGAGCAACATTCTTTTTATTAGAAAATTGGAAAAATCAAATTTTCTTTTTGTTGCCCGACCCGGGATTCGAACCCGGGACCTCATGCAGTCAAGTCCAACACCTGAACCGCTAGACCACAGAGGCGATGGAATAATAAATTAATATTAAATTTATAATAAGCCTTTTACATACCTGCTTATTTAAATTATGTTGATATTTTTTATGAATAAAAATCCCGTTTCGTGATACTTAACAAAACACATGCAAACATTGATGGCATTAGGTACCGTATATGAACACATAGTATTTATTACTATGTATTATTATTTATTTGTTTACTCTTATAAAACCGCTGCCTACCGCCTCAGGGATACGTGCGTGAAGATAATCTCATATACTAAGGTAATCTGAACTGAACTTAAATACCTAAATTACATAGGTTAGAGTCTGGTCACTGGTGTTTGTTGTGAAACCTGTGTCACCCGTAGTGTCCACTCATGGAAAGTATTTTTAGAATAAGCACGTAATTTTATCCGAATGACTTTATTGATAATACATATATAAATATATATAATGAAACAGTAACGTTATAAAACAGATTATGAGTAACAAAAAAATAGGAATATAAAGATCTATTTCTACACCTCGTTGGTGGAGGGGTTAGCATACACACCTTATGTTACCGACTAACGCGAGGTTAGGGTTCGATTAACGATGGGGGTAAGCATTTGAGTGATTAACATTTAAATGTCTGTATTTCCGGCTCTGGGTGTTTATTTATTCTAAGCTATTTAAGTATTTCTATGTATTAGTATCAATGACTAACACCCACAACACAAGCATGTAATTTGCTTACTTTGGAATTAGATCTATTTGTGTAATTTGTCCAGGGATATTTATTTGTTATTATTATTTCACCAGAAAGTTTAATGAATGTAGACGTACAATACCTATACGATATACCATTAATATAAAAAAATATGCAAAGTAATGTTGCATTTGGGTGTGTTACTATCTCATCACTATCATGTTACTATCATGCGTGTATGCTCGTGCGTATACTTACACACCTGCGTGTGAGTGTGTCTAAAACAAAGTAGTAACAAAGTACAAAGTAACAAAGTAAAACAAAGTGTAAATATAGTAATTATTAAATGAAGAAGTAATTTCTTTAAAGATTTCAGTGTGCTCCTAAAAGAGTGATTTTAAGTGTTTTTCACACTTGAAAGAATCTTAAAATTGCTATGTCCACTTTCATTTTTTTATTGCTAGCGGATTCGTAAGACAGATGGATATATTTTTTAAGCCGTGTAGAGGATAAAGAATCGCAGAATAAGTGTAATAATTGCTATGATTGGGTGTATAAATTATAAAAGTTCGAATATTTTACTTTCTGTTCGCCATCAGCTACCGTGTAAAATCTTTTTAATGGTGATTAGGTATGAGTTAATTATAGATGTTTGTTTTTTCAAAGGCTGATCTGGTGAAACACATGAGGTCGCATTCTGCGGAAAAGCCGTTTTCATGCCAGTTGTGTGACAAAACGTTTAAGAGCAGAAGTTTCCAAGCGATTCACATGAGAACACATACAGGTAATATCTTCTGCTTAAACATTCGAAGGCGTTGATTTGAATGACATGATTTTTTCTAATGCTAATTTACCTACATTCTAGGAGAACGTCCGTACGCATGCGACCTGTGTCCCAAAAAGTTTATGGCACGTAAAGATTTACGTAATCACCGTATGATTCACACCGGAGAGAAGCCGCACAAGTGTATACATTGCAGCCAAGCGTTTATACAGAAGTGTGCCCTCAACCGACACATGAAGGGGCACCGGCCCGAGCCCCCCGCGCCCTACCTGCCCCACCCCCATCCCCTGCCGCACGTGCAGCCGCACTGGCACAACCAGAACGCCTTGGGGTAGACCTCACACGACTGTAGTCGAACCGACAATCGACACGTCAAGGCGCACCCCTTGCCGCACTGGCATAACCAGCAAGTCTTGGGCCCCTAGACCTCGTATACCCGACTGAAGCCACCCCGACATACAAAGTGTGACCCTGACCGACACATGATTTTTAAGGCGCACCCCCTGCTGCACTGGCACAAAGTAAACGTTTTGAGGCCCTAGACCTCGTACACCCGGCTGCAGCCGCCCCGAGAAGTGCAAGTGTCCAACCGACATCGGACCGAATGGACACTCTTGCATTGGCACTACCACAGCACATTGGGACCATTATAGCTTTCCAACATATATTTGATCGACTTGTTAATTTGTCGATGTGACGTCTAACTATGTTTTTCGCTAATAACTCTATACCTACTCTATTGTCGGTGTTCTACACTTGTGTATTCTTCGACAGCAGCTGATTTTTTTCTTGATCGCCATTGCAAGTTTCAGTGTCATAATTAGTTTGTAAAATAAATTGTTGTCGAACTTCGAACAAATGAATTTAAAGTGAATTATTGAAAATGTAAATAAAATCGATAAATACGTATGTAATTTCGAATAAAACTCGCTCCAAATATCTCGTGGTTGTGACATAAAATGTTAAAATCACAAAAGATATTTAATTGCAGTGATGAGGATTTTCTAATGTTTGTTAATTCGTCCACTAATTATGTTAAGACAAAATGATTTCATTGTAATTGTAAATTTTAGTTTGAATGTAAATATGTACCTAGTGTTTTTTTTTAATCATAACACAAGATACGAGGGTGGATCCAAAAGTTCTAAGCCCGACCAAGAAAATGAAAGAAAAGTCCATCTAGCTCAACACACTTCTTCCACCTGACCTGCAACTTGTTTATCCCATCGAAAAAAAAAGATTCCGGTAGGTCGGCGAAATAGTCGTTTACTGCGACTATCACCTCATCTTTGGTCGAAAATTTCGAGCCACCCAAGTGTTTTTTTTTAATTTGGAAATAAATGATAATCTGAGGGGGCTAAATCCGGCGAATAAGGTGGGTGGGGCAGCAATTTGTAGCCACAATCATGGATTACAGACATTGTTTCAACCGAAGTGTGAACACGTGCATTGTCTTGATGAAACAAAACTGTCTTACGCAACATTCCCGGCCTTTTTTCTTTTATTTCTTCCCGGAGTCTTCGTAAAAGGTTACAATAATAACTAGAATTTATAGTTTGACCTTTCGGTAAATAATCTACAAAAATAATGCCCTTCGCATCCCAAAAAACAGAAGCCATGATTTTGTTAGTCGACAAAACGACCTTAGCCTTTTTCGGTGTAGGAGAGTCTGAACTTTTCCCCTGTTTGGATTGTTGCTTTGATTAAGGAGTATGGTGGTGAACCCAGCTTTCATCCATGGTAACAAATCTAGACAAAATGTCCTCTGGATCAGTCTCAAAAAGTTCCAAACAGTCTCGCGAAATTGTGTATCGAACTCGTTTTTGTTCGGCTGAAAGCAGCCTCTGGACCCAGCGAGCAGAAACCTTATGGAACCTCAACTCTTCTGTTATTATGTGTTGCACCCGGCCATAACTACTGTTTGTTATCTCAGCTATCTTTCCAATGGTCAAACGTCGGTCACCCAGTACGAGATCACAAATTTTATCGATGTTTTCTTTCGTGGTAGAGGATGTAGGCCTTCCACTCCTAGGATCATCTTTAATGTTCTCACGACCGCGCTTACACTCAACTACCCACTTCTTGACACTTGAATACGATGGAGCAGACTCCCCCAAAGTGCTCACCATATCTTGATGGATGTCTTTTGGTGATAGGCCTTTTTTATTGAGGTACTTAATGACTGTACGGTGTTCAATTTTCTCCATTATTGAAAATTGCTCCAGTTTGCTTCAAACAAATAATCACAGAAAATTTATATTGTGCAGTATCGGAATTAAACTGCGCACAATAAATCAATATGACACATACTAACAAATGACGGTAGATTTTAAAAAGACGCCATAGCTCCATGTAGGTTAGGCCACGAACTTTTGAATCCACCCTCATAGAATATGATATTAATGTAAATATGCAAATAGTACAAATCGATTGGTAGTATTGAGTAATCTATATATTTTCTGTAACAATCATCACCAATTCTAGTGACACTAACTCTGCAACATGACATATGTTGTAGTTTATTCGCTAGCGCTGGCTGGCGGTATATCCACAGGTCATATTTTACTTACCTTTAGTTAACACTGAAGTACAATTCAAAATGGTTATAACTTAAAAAAACTATTGTATGATATGGTTTTCTGTTCTTGGGAGGGTGGCCTCCCAAATATCTCAAAATGAAACTAAGTAAATGAACTACAAGGCGGATGTTTCGTAAAACATGATTAAGCTAATTTTACGTAATTTTACTACTATTTTTCATAGAATTTTTTTGTAGTCTAATCTAAGTTTACTTATGGTAACACGATGTTACAACATAGAACCCACACAAGTCCGTTCAGATGTACGACACTAAGAGCTAGAACTCATGGAGCGATTCCGCGGCGGTCGCGGTTTTGCAATATTATTTCAAAACTCACGAGACGGGTAATTTTTGCGATCCTGCAGCCGCCGCGGTTGAAATTATCGTCCGCGAACTTGGCGGTTGAAAATCGCGCGGCCGGCGGTTGCGGTTAAATATTAATTAGTACAAATAAAATAAAATGGGCGCCCGCCGAGCGATCGCAAAGCGCGCGGTCGCAACCAAAATTTCTACGGGCTGACGACCGCTGCCGCGGGAACCGCAAACAACCGCAGGCCCTGCGGATGAAAAATCGCGTCGTGAAATGTAATCTTACTTTTTGTATATAAATCAACATTCTACGGAATTTGCGGGGGCGCGCAACCGCCGCATGAGTTCTTTTGCCGAAAGTGAATCGACTTCACTGCTACTAGTGACAATAATTTAAAATGAGTTTTAAGACCGGTCTTTTTTCCCCCAACTATCCGGTTTTGATGCAGCTTCGGATGCTCTACACTGGCGATTTTTGACACCATAAATGCAAATTGGTAATATCAATTAGTGCCTAATGCCTTTATAAATTTGGTTATATCAATTAATTAATGCCTTTATAAATTTCCAAAGCCACTTCTAATGACACTAATTGTTTATCAATGTATTTACATTATTTTCTAAAGAATGTTGCTTTAAATACTAAAAATCTCCAATTTCTACTTTCCAACAGAAACTACACATATTTTTATTTGTATATTTCACAGAAAATTCATCTGTTGCATATTGTGAATAGTACGTAAAATGTATATGTATGAAAGACAAATAAATTATTATGAGAGGTTTCGACATTTCGTTCTTTCGTCTCTATATTATGGGATATTTTATCTTATTAGTAATTAGTAATATAGGTCTAATAACCAACGTATTTGCAGGCCCGCCGTAAGCGGGCGTGCAAGGCGTGCACTGCACGCTGGCGGCATGTCCAAGGGAGCGGCAAATCGAGCTACTCATCACGTAAAAATTCATTATCATACTTAATAGCCACCTCCTACAGATAATGAAATATCGCCGCTTGGGCAAACTCCGACCGGCATGACGTCGGTAGTGATCTTAGCATTTAGTTTACATTCCCATCTTTATGCAATCGTTAAGAATAAAATGCAATACTAAACGTCGGTTGTCAGCAGTTGAAACAGCCCGACCCAGCTTGGTGGCGCCCGAAATTCGATAGGCGTACCAATGCAAGGTTGTACTCTAAGAAATGTAGAACCGGAGAAGTTTGGGGAATCCCTTCTGGGCTTATTTGTTGGTAGGTTGTACGCTTTTGCAGGGTGGATTGAAAATGAAAAGTATTCTACCTAACCAAGAAAATAAACACATACTAAATCAGTTAGGTATACTTTAATCTTTGTACATAATGTAATGACATCAAGTTCTTCACGTTTCTCTCCTCTTTTTTAAAAAAAAACATGATTTTATACTACAGTAAATAAAAATCATTAAGTTACCTATCTATATCTACATTATTAATAGATCTGAAGTGTGAAGTTGAAGACGTTTACAAAAAATAGGTGTAGGCGACTAAAAATTAGCAGAACATATTTCTAGCATTCCTACAATATTTGTGTCTGTCTGTATCCCGATCGCGATATTGAATCGATCGGAACAAAATTTGGCAGCTAGGTTCTTCATTTTTCGAGAAAGGTTGTAGGCTTCTTTTTATCCTGCTTACTAAAGGGGTTCCTGTTGGAGAGGGGGTGGTTGTTTGTATGGAGCATTCAGCAATTTTCAAGGCAGAAATTTAAAATGTGGTGTACTAATTCTTTGTAGGCAATGAACAATACTGGCATATTTTTTTTTAAATATCTGCCCCCATCCCCTTAAAAGGCGGAGTGATAGTTTGTTCGAGACTTTCGTCAGCTTTCAAGGTAAATAGCTGAATGTGATGTAGATTGTAAACGAAAAATATTTTTTTTTCATGTCATTAGAAGGCAAACAAGCGGACGGATCTCCTGATGGTAAAAAATTCACGCCGCCTAGAGACACCAAAGGTGGTAATGGTGCATTGCCAACCTGAGGCCGGGATGTTAGGCCTTGAGCAAACGTAAGTTTAGGGCCTACATTACCCTCCAAACCAGAACACGTCAACGGCAAGCATTGAACGTTATGGTGACAGGAATAGGTAAGGCATTCTGTACTGAATCAAGAAAGGGGAACTACTAGCGAAGCCGCCGGTACAAGCTAGATCACAACAAACTTTTATTTTCGAAAGATTTTTCTTTTATCCCAACATATTATGTAAAAAAACTCAACATTACATGTACCTAAGTAATTGTGGGTCGGCATAATCGGTATCGACTATCGCACGCGGACGCTCAAACAGCTGGCGGCGGGCCTGCGTGTTTGTACCAGAGTAATGAATGTTGAGGAAGCCAGGCAGGTCTGCCAGGATCGTAACATTTGGCACTATACTATCTGCCTACATCGTAACGAACTTGGCATGGTTTCTAAAATATGTTTATAACAAATAATGAATGACTGAAATCAAACGAGATAATGAATACACATTACATTACATACTTCTAACAGCCCTACTCAGACGTCAAGTCATTAAGCCGACATTTTTATTACAAATTTTTAATTTATGATAGATTAAATGTTGATTGGCCTCTATGAGGGCGGCCGTAATTGTCCAATCTGCATTGTCAACCTCTTAAAAAGGGGGAACCTACATCAAGTTTCGTTGTGATTAGCCGGTTATTAGAAAAAATATAAAGAAAATTAGCTGTAAAACTACTAACACTGAGACTGATAAGTTTCGTGGCCATTTGCTTAGATCGGTACCACACTGTAACTTATTTCTGCTACTACAACGTCAGTGTTTTGAAATTTTGTTCCGGTTCCAAAATGGGAACATCAGCTGCAAAGGAAGTAGGTTAAAACGAAGCTATAAAATAAAAGATCATCAAGATAAACATTTCAAGGCAAATATGGTATTTATTTTCGTAAAACGGTCTGATCAAAGTACTTTTCATTAAGTGGTATTATTTTTTCATGTATTTTCATGTGCCTAGTAAGAGTACCTCTTTGGGAAAACCCCTTGGTACATACATTGCATTTGTGAGGTTTTTCTCCAGTATGTGTTCTGTTGTGTTCGATCAATCTTTTTTTTGATAGAAAACTTTTTGGGCAATTAGTACAGCTGAAAGGTCTTTCCCCAGAGTGTATCCGTTGATGCTCTTTATATGAAAACTGGGTCGAGAATGATTTTTCACAAACTTTGCATTTATGGAGTTTTTTTCCTAAAAACAAAGAAATTCAAATTATACCAATTTATTTGTATTTAAAATTTAAAGATGTAAAAATTTCAAACACTTTCCATAAAAAAATGACTTTAATGTATGCAGGTTTATAAGCATTGTTACTTCTTGTATACAAATTAAACTCAGAGGACAAAGACCAGGCTAAGCAGTCTCCGCCAGACTGCTGTCTAGTGGATCTCGACGATCCCCAAAAGCCGGCAGACTAAAGCATGTGGTCGGTAAGGACCGTTTTCGGGCAGTCCCTAAAGCTGAATCACGATTTACACAACCTCCTTACAGCAGTATTTAGAAGCAACACCCAGCTAAAGTTCGGTCGCCGGGACACGGATCGGGGATTCCCCGTCTATTTGTAGTCCCAACCTAATTATATGAAGTCTCGAACTTGTCACTTGAGAAGTAAAAAAAAAAATATCTTCACGCCCATATCCTCGAAAATGTAGGCAGAGGCACAACCAGGGCACCCACGACTAGCCGAAGATACTAAATCCCACAATGAGATAGGTAGCAAGCCTATCGCCAACCGGGCACACGTCCTATCCCGAGCAACATTTTTTTTTAATTAGAAAATCGGAAAACCCCAATTTTCTTTTTGTTGCCCGACCCGGGATTCGAACCCGGGACCTCATGCAGTCAAGTCCAACAACTGAACCGCTAGACCACAGAGGCGAGAAGTAAATGACAGACGTTTAGCAACAATTTAGGCATTTCAAAAATAGGGCAGCCAATAAGGGGTAAATCAACTAGTATTCTTTATATATGATAATATATAATAATAAAGTAGATTATATTAAGTATTGTATTGTTGAAAAAGGTAATAACCTTCGTGTAAATTTTTATAATGTTGTGCTAAATTATATTTGTCGGTGAAGGGATATCGGCAAATTTGGCAGATGTATCGCCGTCCTGTGTGACATCTACTAATGTGGCTGCTTAAACCTTTTTTTGTAAAGAACTTTTTTCCACAGTATTCACAAGTACATTGACGTTTCCGGTTGTCCTGGTGGATCTCCAAATGAGCCTGGAATTGTAATTTTAGAAATATATTTTTATCAAACAGATTTTTAAATATTTATCCTGTATTCATACTAAACTATTAATTACAACAAAAATTCGTAAATCCTACCACTATTACAAATGCGAAAGTTTGTATGTTCGTTTCTTACTCCTTCACGCATAAACATTTTCATGAAATTAAGCACACACATAGAGCGTAACTTGGATTAATTTCAAAAACCATTCAACAAATATTTATCAAACTTAAATGAAATTCACAGGCAAGTAACTACATTACAAACAAAAAGTGAATCATTACAACTGGCTTATCTAAAATAAGTTCCAAAACACAAATAAAATGAGAACCCTTACTTTTAAATCCGGTTTAAAAAAGGATTAACAATATTGTAAACCTACCTTTAAACAAAAAGCAGTAGAGCAAGCCTTTCCACATATATTACAAATATGCATCTGACGATCACTGTGTAACTTCTGGTGTTCCCTTAAGGTGTCCTTACTTCTGGCTACCTTGCCACAAGTACGACACTTCATGCTTGTCAAACTTACTTTAGAATGCCAGGTTGCATTGTGGCGCTTTAAACCACACTGGGTTTTAAATTTCTTTTTACATGGTAAGCACCGTATTGGGATCTGTAAGATAGTTTATTCAATTCATATTATGATTAGAAAGTTCAACGTATTTTTGCATTTCTGTTAACAGGTAGCACGTAAGTTGAATGCAGAGATTAGCAGCTGAATTGACATTGACATAAAAATCTATAGAGTACTAATTGGCCTGCTAAGCTCTGCATTCAACTTGCCCGGCGACACTGCAGTCATTAATTTGACTCTTAAATAACCTAGTGTATGAGGCGATGACCGATAATTTAAATGCATACATGTGGTAAAATTGACATAAAAACCTATCGAGTACTAATTGGCCTGCTAAGCTCTGCATTCAACTCGCCCGGCGACTTTGCATTCATTGAATTGACTGTTGGATAGCCTGGTGTGTAAGGCGATGGGCAACTTAAATACCTACCAAAATTATGGTAAAATTGACAGTAAAACCATTTAAGGAACCAGCTTAGAAATGTTTTTGAATCTATACATATAATAAATCTGTAGAAGGGTCAATTCTGTACCTACATTGAAAATATTGATCGATAACAAACCCAAATATGTGATTAAAAAAAATTTTGTCCGTCTGTCTGTATGTTCATGCATCACGTGAAAACTAACGGTTCGATTTCGATGAAACTTGGTATTAATTATACCTTATTATCCTGATGAATGATTGGATACTTTTTATTCTGGAAAAATACGTAGAAAAAAATAAATCTTAATTTTTCAGTTTTATCACGCGAAGATCGACATCCGCGCGGACGGAGTCGCGGGCCGAAGCTAGTTTAGAAATTAAATTAGAAGTGTTTCGACCCACTTTTAATCAACTTTATATATTTATAAATATTCTTCGATCTATTTCCCGTCTTTGACAGATAATAAAAACACGCTTATTTAAAACCTGGACTGATGAATTAAGACCTATTATTATGAACAATAAATAACACATTGCAACACGAGTTTTAGTTGAAACTGCATGAATAAGGAGGGAAAGTACAATAGCTATTAACACTTAAGGCAAGAGATGCAATGTGAGGAGAGAGGTGCCCGCCACCGTACAGGCTCTGATTGTACCTATCCTGTATGTGTCTGTTTCTTCTTTGCTTTTTTGAACTTTTCCAGTATGAAGTCTCAAAAGTGATAAAAAAAGTAAATCTATAGTAGATTAAAATTATGAAATACCTTTTAGAAAGAATGTTATTATAAATTAACATGTTTGAGCGATATTCACACACAAAATTTAATCTGATTTTCATTATTTGAAAGCCCTTATGCTTGAATTCAAATACTAAGTGAAAACCAAATAAAAAATTGTTTACATCTCAAAACTTACTTAGTTTTGTTCACTACAAAATGATGACTACAATGCAATGCATACAGGATTTTAGAATCGATGTAGGTGCCATGGTGCATCACATGCCTTTACATAAAAACATTAGTGATCAAAGAATAATATATGAATCTGTTAGTGATGCAACAGCATGTCACAGCCATCACATAGTTTCTTTTTAAATATGTTGAAAATTCTAGCTGTTGATGAATTAACTAACTTTTATTTTAATAATCGGTCTTACTGGTTTAAAATATGAAGTAATAAAGTATCTTGGATACATACTCAAGTAAATAAATGTGCAAAAATAAATAAGAAATCAAGTAACCTTACCAATTTTTCTTTATGGTTTCTTAAGTGTCTTTGCAGTTTCTTTTCACTTAAAAACGATCTGTTACATAAGTCACATTTAAAACTTATTTTATTAACTTCAAGAATTTTTAACTTTGCCCTGTAAAAAGTTAACAACTGTAAAAAGTACAAAAGACAAAACTACAAAATTTTATTGATTAATAAAAAATGGGTCCTACCATGAATGCTTATAGCATTATTATTTCCATGTTGCTAAATATCCACTTATAACAGCAACTTTATGGCATACGTCTCACGGTTGCCTTTCTCTAATGACAATTAGTATTATTGAAACAATATTGTTTTTAGAGCTTATGATAACCCCCCCAGGGCTTTTTACTTATTTTATTATATTACATAGATTATAGAACCACATTGTATTAAGCGATGGCATTAGTATGTTTATTACAAGTAAATGAATATGTTTCTATCATTTAAATTAGTTGATATTGAAATCAGTGTAGGTGCAGGAAACTTAGTCATTACTTAAAAAAGAAGAATGTGAGGTTGACAAAATGGGTGAAGATAGAAACTGATAGCCTGTCTTATCTGTAGTTAGTGAGGAAGTTTTAAAAACTGACAAAATTTCATGCTGTAAATATCTCAGCACACATATTATCAACTCTGAAAGGGATTGTCACCGTATCGCCTTTCACCTCGCCGTCAACCAGGCGTCAACCTAACGTATGCACGTAACCAGACCGTATCAGCAGCTCCTGTACATCAGCCAGCCGACCTCGGGCTGACTTGGTTCAAACCAGATCAGTTTGAATCCAAACGTTAACTGTAGCGCACGGTTATGTCTCTCGGGTTCCATAAAAAATAATGAAACATTCTAATGTATGTAAAAGATGTCAACCTCACCCGTTCGGCAATCGGCAAGCAAGACGCAGGAGGGGTAGAGGTGGACGATGAGACGTGAGCTCGGATATGAGACGTAAGCGCGGGGACGACGAGCCGTAAGCGCGGGAACTGCAAGTTGACTACGCACCGCATCGCGGTTCGGAGCCTGTTCCGAGGCGCGGCGATTACGTTACGATTCCGATTAATGTGTGTTGCAGTATGGAGTTTCATACAAACAATATAGAATGGCTCTCAAGGCGATATGGTGACAATCCCTTTCCGAGTTGATATTTGTGCTGAGACCTTAAATCTATAATTTTCAAAAATAGAAAAGAACAGTTGTAGTATTCAATTAGTAAAGTAGTATGAACTATGAAGATTTTGCTTAATAAAGTTACAGGAAAACAATATTATGTTCAAATATATTATGGCAATATAGCAACTGAAACGCACACCTTTTTTCTGTCTTAATTTTATTTGATGGTTTTAGTGGCTCTGCAAATGTTGGAATATCATGGTCCGAATTATCTGGAATATAAGACAAAATATACATAAGACCTAAGTTTATATTATTGTGTGAATACATATTGTGTAACTTATATGTACCTGCTTTATTAATTATTGCAAGTTTGACACAGTTTAATATATTTTTCTTTTTTATTACTTAGCTAGCCGTTCCGGCTTCGTTCTGCCCCTTCAGTTTGTATGGGAAAAATTAAAATGTTGTTTTTCCTAGTTTCTTCACTGTTAAACAAGATAAAATGT
>NJDC01001296.1:0-10000 GCA_002245475.1 Calephelis virginiensis
GTGGCAAGCCTATCGCCAGCCGGGCACATTTCCAATCCCAACCAACATTTATTTATAAAAAAATTGGAAAAATCCAATTTTCTTTTGGTTGGCCGACCCGGGATTCGAACCCGGGACCTCATGCAGTCAAGTCGAACACCCGGACCGCTAGACCATAGAGGCGATTTAGATAAGTTTTATAAGTTTCATTTTTCACTTTAAATTTAAAATTAATCGTGAAAATTTCATATTTTACGTTTATAAAAGCTATAAAAATGATTTCAAATTTGTTTTTTTTTTATTTTGTTGTCAAATCTTATGAAATCGAATTACTTATGAAACCGGCTCTATGTCAACTGCGTCAGAGGAATAATTAGGTTGCATTACTCGTATGTTTCTGAATCCTATTAATATTATAAATGCGAAAGTGTGTAAGTATGGATGTATGGATGTTTGTTACTCTTTCACGCTCGAATGGCTGAACGGATTTGTCTGAAATTTGGAAGACAGATAGATTGTGACCTGGATTAACATATAGGCTTAATCCCGATCGCACACCGGGTTTCTGTGAAAAAGCGGGCGAAGCCGCAGGTAGTAGCTAGTTACGAATATTTTTAAAACTATTGTTTATCTTTATCACTATATGTGGTGAAACGCGTTCCCTGACTGAATTTGTAACAGTGATATCCAAAAAAGTTTGGGATTGAAAGAAAGTGTTGGTGTTAAAATGAGAAATCTCTGGTTCGCTAATGTAGGAAGAATTGCAGAAGAAAAATTGACAAAGCAGATACACAATGCGAATGTGGAGACCTAGGTTTTTTTTTAATCGCTAGGGTATTATTCGAGGGTGCTGTCAAGAGTTTTTTTAAAGGGTAATGAATGTGGAGGAAACCAGATAGGTATGTAAATAGCTTAAGGTTTGGTGCTCGATATACTCTGCCTACCCGGACTGGCGTTAAGATAGGTGTCTGTGTGTTAGTTTTTGATACAGCCAAAGGTGAAACCACGACACATCATCAACATCAACATCCTACAATGTGCTACGAGTATGTGACAATTACGTGGATTGGCCTATCTATACCAGCCCAGGCTTGATATTGGTTTAGTTAAGAAATTTAAAAAAAAGGATTATAGTTTCTCGACTCAGGTATGGTATATGTGAGATCTCATGTAACTGACATGAAAACTGTTAGAATAATATTGCTTAAGTTGCCATTGTTTGTCAAATCGGACAGAAAAAATTAAGATATCATCTTTATATTAAAAACGGTTGTAGCGGTCCGGCGTTAGATTTGACTTCATAAGGTCATGGTTCGAATCCCTATTTAGTTTATTCAATTTTCTAATAACAACAAATTTTATTTGGAATTAAAAGTGTCTTCTTGGCATCTTCGGGTGGTCGTACCTTACTCTGATACCTTGCCCTGGATATGTCTTCCTAATCCTTCCGGGCTTTTAAGATTTTTTTATGATATTGGAAGGCAAACAAGCAGACGGATTTCCTGGTGGTAAAAAATTCACGCCGCCTAGAGACACTAAAAGTGGTAATGGTGCGTTGCCAACCTGGGGCCGGGATGTAAGGCATAGAGCAAAAGTAAGTTTACCGGTTACCTTACCCTCCGAACCGGAATACGTCATGACGTTATGGCGACAGGAATAGGTAAGGCGGTGGTACCAATACGGGTGAGTCGTTGCTGAACTCTAACACCTAGGCCGATGTCACGGTGTTAGTGACGGTGAACCTATGCTCGCCTTTTATGAGCTGCCTGGCCAGGAAGGCAGATGGTCTATTCTACAAAGGAGCCCTTACCAACACGGTGAAATTCTTTTCTTCTTTCTTTTATTAAAAATACAAGAATATGTTGACATCGGGATGTGGTGGTAGTAATAAAGTAATTTAGTCATTTAGTCATTTCACCTAACCTGGCCTGTCACAGCTTAGTGGGATAAGGCTTTGCAGCATCTTACTACCTTATCTACTACTGTCATCTGTCATGTACTCTTAGTTCGCGACCAACTTTAATATATGCGATAAGCTGTCTATAGAAGATCTGCTTGTTCATTATCTTACACCAGATAAAATTTAAAATCAGTACTTACAAACTTCTACCTTTTAACGTATCGATTCGCGTTCACGGTTTTAAATAAAACAAAAAACGAGCTTAGGTCAAATCTGTCATTACCAGCAAGACCACTGCTAGAAGTGTGCCGTGCTATAACTTGTCCAGGTAGGGATTCGCCAACTAACCTATTCCTGTCGCAATAATACCTATGTAGAGTTTTGGCACCATCGGGAATGAAGATGATCGTAATGTTTTCATTTTATTGCATTTCGTGTTTATATTGAGTGAAATAAAATAAAATAAATATCTCTGGACAAGTTACACAAATTGAATCTAACCACAAAGTAAGCAAATTATATGCTTGTGTTATGGGTGTTAGTCAATGATTCTAATACGTAGAAATACTTCAATGGATACCAGAATAAATTTAATAAACACCTTGACCCGGAAATGCAGACATCTAAATGTTCGTCACACAAATGTCTGCCCCCGTCGGGAATCGCAACCGAGCCTCGCGGATGATCGGTGTAGTCAGGCGTGTACGCTAGCCACTCGACCAGCGAGGCGGAAAATGGTTAATTTAAGTGGGAATTATATTAATTTTCATCAGTGAAAGTGCACAAATGAAACAATCGTGAAGAAATGAGTATATCATCTATTTCCTCGCTGCAGTCAAATCTCACTAGATGAGCTTGAGTAACGAAGCCACCGCTTTACTCAAGACCCTGACCTGACATAACTAGTTAGTAAGTAGTAGTTACTAATGACTGTATAAGAATTAATAATAACTACTTGATATTTGCAAAGCAAGTCGAGAAAAGCGATCGAAAGCCATATTTATAAAAGAAGAAGAAGAATACCAATGTAATATACTGAGCCGGAGGGTTGGTAGATCCACAACAACTATTGTGTATAGTCTATATATAGTCTATATATAGTGTAAAGTGTCAGAAGAGCTGTGTACTTATTTGCTGTTTTATCACATAAAAAATACATATACCTTAACGCCAAGTTCTGTACACAGTAGACAGAGAGTATTGAATAGCAAACGCCTATTCTTCTAAACCTGTCTTTTTCCATGCGTATTCACTATCATTTTTACTACAAACATACTGATTTTTGAGACTCTTGATATCACCCTCGGATGAAATTCGAGTGATTTAATCATGGAACATCAACATAAGTCTCCTCGGGAAGGTACATCCGTCCACGTTCGCTTTGTATATTTGTTTTGTCAATATTTTATCTGCCGTTCTTTGCACGTAACTGAACAAATGGAACATATTTCTATCTCACGGTTTTTCTGATCTAAGTGTTACGAATGCGGTGAATATGCGCAGCACCACAGATTTTCTGCATATAATATAAGTGTAGTAGTCCAAGCTATTCGGGCGGCACCGGAGGCGTAAGAATACGAACTCACCCGGTTTTCATCCGAGCCCGATCGCGGAACTGCGGTTTTATTTCAAAACTCACGAGACCGCTAATTTGGTTGGTCACACAGCCGTCGCGGTCAAAATCAACGCCCGCAAACGTGTACAATTCTACCGTGGCGCGGGTGTAAATCACGTATTTTTTACATATTTTACATTCTACAGAACCTACGTGTAAAAACCACCCCGTGAGTTCTTAGGCTAACCAGTTAACCAGTCTGTTCTAAAGGTGTTCTTTTTTACATATTTTACATTCTACAGAACCTGCGTGTAAAAACCACCCCATGAGTTCTTAGGCTAACCAGTCTGTTCTAAAGGTGTTCTGCATAAAGAAGTTTACCGCTTGCATCTGCCTTGACTTCCAAAGCAGTTTCTTTTTTTTTTCTTTTTTTTTGAAGAGGAGGCAAACGAGCAAGTGGGTCAGCTGATGGAAAGTGATCACCTCCGCCCACGGACATCCGCAACACTAGGAGTATCACAGATACGTTGCCGACCTTTAAGGAATGAGTACGCTCTTTTCTTGAAGGTTTCTAAATCATAATCGTTTGGGAATACCGCCCTCGGTAACTGATTCCACAAAGGTGTTAAACGGGGTAAAAAAAACCGGTAAAAATGGCGGTAGCAGCATAGCGAATTGATTAAAGAAAATGCTCCTATCTGTTAAAACGATAAAGCCATTTCGTCAAAGCACGTAGCTACAAATCCGTTAGACATGCGATGCATGTCGTAAATCTTAGGTCATATTTAGGTTGTCAATATTGAGTTGTATGAGCATGTAGGTTTCCCGGATAAGCTTATATCTTGTTAATAGTCCATTAAGTTGCCGCGGCACGCGACGACACGGTTTGGATTGGGACGCTATTTATTGTTGGGTTGAGATGATGGGGCCATTAAATTGGAGACTGATCATTTTAAGATATAATATAATTATCAGTAGATATTATATGACGATCTTTAAAGAGCTTTGTAAATGCTCCCAATAACTAATCCTGCTATTATTATAGATGTTTGCAAGAGTGGATGGATGTTTATTATTCGTTCACGTACAAACTAAAATAGAAAAAATTATAATTTTATTTAAAATAATTTTTAATAAGATGCATTTACTTAAAAGTAAAATTTCTATTTCTTGACAGCGGGGGTTAAACACTGGTACCCCTCTTCGTGATACTATTTCTATTCCCCGAAAAAAGAGAGGTATTATAAGTATGAAGTATCTGTATATGTGTGAGTTGCTGTGCATCATAACTTTTGAAACGATGAACCTATTTTAATGCTTTTTTTTTATTTGAAAACTAACGTGATCGATTTGATTCTTAGCGGTATTACATAAAGGTTTTGTCAGAGGTTACTATTTTGTAAACTTAAGTATTTTTATATATTATATTATAACACTTACTAATTATATAACATATAATAACTTATATAATATAATATCATTACGCTTAAGTTTACAACTTCATTGTTATTTATAATCAGAGTTTGATTAAAATTTTGAATTATAGGTATATACATAAATTTATATATTATAATTATATACCTTTATGCTAATATTTCACAAAAACGACGATTTAATGGTTCAGCAAGAAAACAGCGAACTCGTCCAAGGTTTTCCTGTTGGAAAGTGATAAATGTGGAATATACATATCCTAGATATTGTAGCGTCTCTGTCCTGTAGACGGGGCGCTAGGTCAAATGTTCAATAGTAGACTCTAAAGCAATTTTCCAATTGGGACATAAAAATAAATGGGACTATCCCGGAGTCATAACCTACCTTCCTAAAGAAGTTGCCACATAAATCAGTTCATTGTTGAATGGAACTCTTAGAATTAGAATTAGGAAATCATTTATTTTACAAAGATCATACAAAAGGCTTACCACCGGAACGGAACGGAAAACGGACTTGCATTGTTTCCTTTCTAGAACACCTGTTTCCTTACAGGTTTTGAAAGACATATCTGAAAAAGCCTTTATAAAGTATAGCCGATCTTTTACCTCGCTATCAGTAAATCTTTGGAACTCGCTCCCTGTAGAAGTCAAGAAAGCTCCAAATATCAATATGTTTAAAAATATGATTAAACGTTACTTTCTACGTTCAAACTGACTCGGTAAAAGTTAATCTGTTTATTTTTTCTTTTGTCTTTAATAATTTTGCAAGTATTTCTTTTATTACAGCTTCTCATCATAAGTTTGCCTGGAAAAGATCGCTGTTTTGGCGATAAGGCCGCTTCGTTGATCGAGTGGCTAGCGTACACGACTTACCGTGAGGCTAGGGTTCGATTCCCGACGGAGGCAGGCATTTGTGTGATGAAAATTAAATGTCTGCGTTTCCGGATGTGGGTGTTTATTAAATTTATTCTGATATCTATTTAAGTATTTCTATGTATCAATATCGTTGAACAACACAAGCATATAAATTCCTTACTTTGGGGTTAGATTCAATTTGTGTAAGTTGTCCTGGGATATTTATTTATATTTGTATTTTGTGTATTACATAGTTTTAAATTTCTTGAATGTGTATTTATTTTTTATGTATTTTTATGCACAATAAAGAATTATTTTATTCTATTCTTAGACTCTGTTTAATATTGATTAATGTGGTTTATAAGTACATGAAGAGTAAATCACTACATAGTATAAAACGAAGTCGGGTTCTTTGTACCTATGTACCTTTGTATGCTTAAATCTTTCAAAGTAACGTACACAACGGATTTTGATGCAGTTTTTTAATAGATAAAGTACTTAAAGAGCCGGTTTTAAGAAGCCGGGGCGGGCCGCTAGTAAATAATAGATACAAAGAACAGTAAAGGTGACGCCTCTGTGGTCTAGATATCCAGGTGTTGGACTTTAGTTCATAAAGACCCGGGTTCTATTCCCGGGTTGGGCAACAAAAAATTTTAATAAAAAAAAAATTAATAAAAAAAATGCTAGGGTTTGGATGCGTGCCCGATTGGCAATAGCCTAGCCACCTATCACATCGTGGCACTTAGTGTCTTCGGCTAGTCGCGAGTGTCCTAGTTGGGCCTCTGCCTACCTCATTTTATGGGCGTGAAGATACTTTAAAGGTTACAGAGTTCCACCTCCTGGTACATCCATAGACATTTAGCATCAATCCAACTTTGTCATAATAAAGTCGTCTCAGCGTCTTGCAAGAATGTTCTCATAGCCACAAACTAAAGATTTACGCCAGATCGGAACACGGAACATGTTGACCTAACGAGCGTGTGTGTAACAAGGACTTACGCCGAATGTATCGTGAACACTGAATAACTGGAACAATACCATTTTAGACCATTGTTTAGTATTGCGAACGAGTGATCCGTTATGTTCGCTTAGTTTCATTACCATTGTGTTCTACACTGGAATGCAGTCACTCTTTAATTTAAAAAGTAAGCATTAGCAGCAATGGTAGCGAAAAATTGTGTACTCTCTCTTCTATATATATTTTACTAGAAATGGTTACGGTTTATACGGTTTCGGTTATAAAGAGGATACGGTTTCTGTCATATTGGAAAGAAAAAGATAAAGACAATTTTTTCCCGTGTTGTTCTGGGACCAATGAGTAAAATAAATCATCTGCCTCTGCTAAGCAGCTCGTAAGAGGCACGCACTTGTTAAAATATTATAAGTTATCACTTAAAAGACCGCTGGTAGAGAACTGTGTATACTGTAACAACTTGCTCGGAGAAGTAGCCTTGTGTTGGATTCATTGCCTTACATTTTCCTCTTGCCATATTAACTTTGCCACGTTCCGATCTGGAGGGTTTGGTAGTCGGTAGATTTACACAATTGGTCTGATATTTTGGCAACAGGATAGCGATGCACCTGAAACATCTATGGTGTTTATAGGCCACGGTTGTCTCTTATTATCAGGAGATACTTGTGCTTTTTTACTTACCTCTCAAATAAAAGTAGACAATAGATACTGTTTTTTGACAAAAATAGATAAACAAAAAAAAGTATCTTCACGCCCATATCCCCGAAGAGGTAGGCAGAGGCACAACCAGGGCACCCACGATTAGCCGAAGATACTAAGTCCCCCACAATGTGATAGGTGGCAAGCCTATCGCCAACCGGGCACATATCCTATCCCGAGCAACATTTTTTTTATTAGAAAATTTGGAAAAACCCAATTTTCTTTTTGTTACCCGACACGGGATTCGAACCCGGAACCTCATGCAGTCAAGTCCAACAACTGAACCGCTAGACCACAGAGGCAATTTAACAAAAAATCATAATTTTCTTTTGTATGATAATGAGACACACACAAACACATACACGCACATGCACACGCACTCAGCAATAAAACGTTTAATGAACTTTAACTTTTGATTATCTATTTATTTATTACATATTTTTAAATACACGATACCTACATTTGTATCCAAACCAAAAAATCTTGTAAAAATTTATTCGACAATGTAAAAGTTCATTCGGATAGAAGAGTACAGCTTTTATATTCAGTGTACTACATTTTCACTATATTACAACAGTGAGAATTGATATAATTGATCTAAATGTATGTCTATGATATATTAAAATTACTTTTACCCGAAAATATACTGTATCAATGTTAAAACTAGGAAGCGGTTTTGATTGCTTGCAGCTCGTATGCGAGCGCCCTTGATTGCCATTGTCATATTCTAGATTCTACTTACCGCAGAGGCTTCCAACTCAACCCCAAGTTTCAAAAATTACTTTTTTTTTTACAAAACCTCCAGCGTTACCTTCCGGTTTGTTAAAAAAACTTATTGTTAAATAATCAAGTGCATTGGTAAAGTATCAGAGCGTGTTAAATTTTGATTATATAAGATAATAATTATTTCGTAGACAAATCTGAAAATCAAGTCTCAATGATATAACATATATGTATATGTATATCATGCGTTGCGCATGGTAGCACTCGCCAAAAGCGGGTATTAAGATATACCTGCCTTCGAAACTAAAATCACAGTATGTAATGCAGCGACAACATGCAGTAGTTTTTCTCTCCTTCCGTTTTACAAATGTTCGATGAGGTCACGTGTCCTGACGTAGGTTTGACATTTTTAACCGTCACAAGAAGTGCAACTGTTTTTTTTAATCTAGGCGACTAAAAATAGGTAGCAATACATATTTTAAGTATTTTTTATTGTTTCATCTATTTTTCTGTCTCCCGCCACGCCGTGATTTATGTCAAATCCACTGATTGTGTACTGACTGTTGAAAAAAAGATGTAAGTGCGTTGAAGTACTGTGGCCAGGGTATCAGGCCGATTGTGCGAGGCTACTCTACTCTCCGACTGGAATATACCATGATCATTTTAGAGACAGGAATAGGTGAAGTGATGAATCCCTAGCTAGTGCAAATTGTCCATAGCACTTTATTAGTGGTTTTTTTTGTAACAACCCATGTCGTCTTTGCGCGCCTCTTACGACCTCCCAGACACGATAGCAGATGGTCTATTTTACATAGAGGACCCTGCAATATTTTAAGCTATGCCCTATTAGTATTACTGATAAACCATAAACATATTGTCAATTAACGAGGCGAATAAAACGAGCTTCATACTAAATTACGTTAATTTATACTGAGTAACGTTTAATTATCCGTACAGAATCCACAATAATTGGTAGGAAATTATTTATCTTGAGAAAAATGGTCAATTTTTTAAACTTGTATTCGGTAAAATTTTAGTGATGCATATTTTTTTATTTAAAATGGTAACATTCTTATAATATAAAATGAATTGCTAAATGTGTTGTTAAGCGCATAACTTCCGAGCGGCTGAACCGATTTGGGTAATTCTTCTTTTGTTGTGTAAGTTTTTGTCAGAAGAAGGTTTTTATGAAAAGAAAAACCGTGAAAATTGTAAGGAAAATAGGAAAAGCAATACTTTATTTTTCCCACACAAACTGAACGGGTGGAACGAAGTTCGCCGGGACAGCTAGTTTATTATAATTTAAAAAAACTCTATTCCAATAGTGAAAAGAAATTATACTTTGAACCACTTCGGAATAATGACGTACCTTTCCGGAAAAAAAAACCATATAAATCGGTTCGTCATTGGTCGAGTAATTGCGTAACAAACAATTTAAAAAGCTAACATCCGGTCGAATTAATAGCCTCTTCTTTTTGAAGTCAGTTAACAGTACGTCCCGGCTTCGCACTGGGGGACAAATTTCATTTTTTTCCTAGAAATAACGTAGCCCATGTTCACCAGGAATTATGTCGGCTTCAAATGGTAAAAAAATATCTAATCACTGCAGTAGTTCAGTGCAGTAGTTAGGCTCTACACTGTAGTAGTGTAGAGCCTATTTACTATAAACAAACAAACAATCGAGTCTTTGACCTTTATAATAAGTATAAATGAAGACATAATTTCCAAATACTGCTGACTCATTCCGATGTACTGACCTCTCTTTTTGATAGTAATGTCACGTGAAATAACAAAGTCAAAACGAAAAGGAGGTCATTATTAAACTCAGTTTGCAGGACTTGTAAATGATATCAGGTCTATATTAAATGTAGCCACCAGAAGCAACA
>NJDC01001296.1:14800-32970 GCA_002245475.1 Calephelis virginiensis
CTTCGGCTAGCCGTGGGTGCCTTGGTTGTACCTCTGCCTACCTCTTTTGGGATATGGGCGTGAAGATACTTTAGTAATGTTACAAAATATCCAAAAATAAGATATAGTTGAATTGAAAACCTCCTCTTTTTTCATTTCGTTTAATGAGACATAAAAACAAAAAAACTCAAAAGATAAGAAAGATGTTGAACTCTCGATCACGATCATGAAGTTAAATCATACATCAACATACATATATGTTAGCGGAATAGTGTGAAAAAGAAGTTTTTTGTAGACATGCAATTTCTGGGAAATGTATAAATTGCGCGAAGAAGATCGCTCAGCGTTCATTGTAAGGACAGGTTTTCTTTCGGGTCAGCCAGTTTTGGCGACATTATACCATTATCATTTAATGATTTTAGCGATGTTTGTAATGAAATGTTTTTTACGTGTTGTCATCTGTGATGTAAAATATTACTGGTATTAAATAAATAAGCACAATCCAAGCTATTTAAGAAGATGAATAGTCTACAGCAAACAACTCAGTTTACTCATTCAGGAGCTATGATTATAAAGACAAACAAGCAGACACATTTTGAGACTCACACTTTAAAAAACCATAGCTGTAGTCAACGTTTACCGCCACAAGAAGTATTCATTAGTTGTCCACTGGGATATTCAGTGCGCTTACTAAATATGGTTTAAAAACATTATGGGGTTTCTATGGCAGAAAACTGCGAAAAAGCACGAGGTTTCCCTGATGGTAAGAGATAAACGCTGCCTATGACATAGATGGTCCAGTCCCCGTGTTGGTCCGGGCTCCTTTTTAGAATAGACCATCTGCCTTCCTGTGTCAGACAGCTCGTTAAAGGCGTAGGCTTGCCGTCACTAGCACCATCTCTCATCTGAATAGGTGGCAGAGTTTCGCAGCGACTCACCTGGATTGGTACCACCGCCTTACCTATTCCTGCCGTCATAACGTCATGACGTGTTCCGGTTCGGAGGGTAAGGTAGCCGGTAAACTTTCTTTTGCTCGAGGCCTAACATCCCAGCCTCTGGTTGGCAACGCACCATTACCACCTTTGGTGTCTCTAGGCGGCGAGAATATCTTACCATCAGGAAATCCGTCTGCTTGTTTGCATTCCAATGTCATAAAAAAAAAGATGTAAGTGCGTTGAAGTACTGTGGCCAGGGTATCAGGCCGATTGTGCAAGGCTACTCTACTCTCCGACTGGATATATCATGATCATTTTAGTGGCAGGAATAGGCGAAGTGATGAATCCCTAGCTAGTGCAAATTGTCCATAGCACTTTATTAGTGTTTTATTTTGTAATAACGCATGTCGTCTTTGCGCGCTTCTTACGACCTCCCAGACACGATAGCAGATGGTCTATTTTACATAAAGGACCCTGCAGTATTTTAAGCTATGCCCTATTAGTATTACTGATAAACCATAAACATATTGTTAATTAACGAGGCGAATAAAACGAGCTTCATACTAAATTACGTTAATTTATACCGAGTAACGTTTAATTATCCGTACAGAATCCACAATAATTGGTAGGAAATTATTTTTCTTGAGCAAAATGGTCAATTTTTTAAACTTTTATTCGGTAAAGTTTTAGTGATGCATATTTTTTTATTTATAATGGTAACATTCTTATAATATAAAATGAATTGCTAAATGTGTTGTTAAGCGCATAACTTCCGAGCGGCTGAACCGATTTGGGTAATTCTTTTTTTGTTGTGTAAGTTATTGTCAGAAGAAGGTTTTTATGAAAAGAAAAACCGTGAACATTACAGGGAAAATAGAAAAAACAATACTTTATTTTCCCCATACAAACTGAACGGGTGGAACGAAGTTCGCCGGGACAGCTAGTTTATTATTATTTAAAAAAAACACCATTCCAATTGTGAAAAGAAATTATACTTTGAACCACTTCGGAATAATGACGTACCTTTCCGGAAAAAAAAAACCATATAAATCGGTTCGTCATTGGTCGAGTAATTGCGTAACAAACAAATAAAAAAGCTAACATCCGGTCGAATTAATAGCCTCTTCTTTTTGAAGTCAGTTAGCAGTACGTCCCGACTTTGGAATGGGGGACAAATTTTAAATTTTGCCTAGAAATAACATAGCCTATGTTCACCAGGAATGATGTCTAAAATTCTAAGCAGTGCAGTAGTTTCAGAGCCTATTTACTAAAAACAAACAAACAATCGAGTATTTGCCCTTTATATTAATATATATAATAAGTATAAATGAAAATATAATTTCCAACTACTGCTGAGTCACTCCGATGTACTGACCTCTCTTTTTGATAGTAATGTCATGTGAAATAACAAAGTCAAAACGAAAAGGAGGTCAATATTAAACTCAGTTTGCAGTACTTGTAAATGACATCAGGTCTATATTAAGAGTGTAGCCACCAAAAGCAACATACTTTTACGCTATTAACACTTACTACAGTAGTCCGTCTTTAATATAACTTTTAGAAACTTAGCCTGTTAGTCCTTACATTGCATAAATTTTAGAACAAAAGTAATCTGTCCATGTGTTTCCCAAGTGTCATTTGTGGAGTAATACCTACCAATCACTAACTAACTAACTAACTAAATAACTAACTAACTAACTAACTAACTAACTAACTAACTAACTAACTAACTAACTAACTAACTAACTAACTAACTAACTAATTAAAGTGTCTCTTTAGGATGTGACGAAAGTAACGTGAGCTATATATTGTAGTTACTGGATTATTCCACTAGTGCTGGCAAACTTGGCGGTTGATTATCGCGCGGCCGGCGGTTGCGTTTAAAAATCAGTGCAAATAGTACAAAATGGTCGCCCGCCACGCGATCGTAGAGCACGCGGTCGCAACCCCCCGAGGCGGCGGGAGATCGCCGCCCGCACGATTCTACGGGCAGACGACAGCTGCCGCGGGAACCGCAAACAACCGCAGGCGCTGCGGGTGAAAATCGCGTAGTGAAATGTGATCTTACTTTTTGCATATAAATCTACATTCTACGGAATCTGCGGGCGGTGGCTATGTAACCGTTGCGGGCTTGGGTAAAAACCGCGCCATGAGTTCTTAGCGTAAGAGACGATTTGTACACGCGCCCGCGGCGGTCGCAGTTCTGCGATTTTATTTTAAAACTCACGAGACGGTATTCTTGCGGTCCCGCAACCGCCGTGGTTGAAATTTTCACCTGCAATCTTGACGGTAGGTGATCGCACGGCTGGTGGTTGCAGTTAAATAACCAGTACATATAGTACAAAAAATGGTCTCCCGACAAGCAATCGCAGAGTGCGTGGTTGCAACCGCCGTGGGCAGGAACTTGTGGGCCCGCAACCGCCGCGGGCGCGGGTAATAACCGTGCCGTGAGTTCTATGGCTTACTGTATTACATTTATATACACTTTTCGTTGATTAATAATTTCTGAGAGTATTACATTAAAAATTTATTTTAAAAATTGCAACATTTTTGATAAATAGGAGTTTCCTTAAAACTCTTTGAGTATAAAACCAAAGTGCAATGTAGAACCATTTATTTCTGCTAAGATGAAGTGATAGTAAAATGTTGGTTTTGGTAATATTAAACGCTTACAGGTATGTAAATAACTAGCCGTTTTGTGTAGCTTCTTTTTCCCGTGCTGGCTCAGGCTCCTTAGAAGAATAGACCATCTGCCTTCCTGCAGTTCTTACAAGGATGTTAAAAGGCGAGCATAGGCTTACTATCACTAGCACCATTAATTATCCGGCCAACAGTCCAAAAGCAAAAGCGATTTTCTCGTCCGATGGCCAGCACGTTTGGCGAAAAATGGCGGCAAAATAAAATTGGCGAATAACGATGATACCTTTCGATTTATGTATTAAAAACATATAAATGTATATATTTTTAGAATCCTTGAGAATTAAGCTACGTAATAACGTAAAAATGTGTATGTTTAACCTCAAAACCATTTGCAACAAACAAAATGTGAAAAAACTTTCCGTGTTTTTTTCCAAATTTCCCAAGAAAAACATTTCTTATTAAACACAAACGTGTTTTATTTACCTTCTGTATACTTTATTCGAAAGAACATGAAACGTTTAACAGAATGCAATTACAAAAATAACAATGTCCATGCAAATATCTTACAACACAAGCTCTATAGAATTAAATTCTTGCATGTTCGAAAAAGTGTCACGTGCTATTTGATCTCTTATTATGGAGTATTTAGTGGAAGACACTCATAAAACTTATATGTTTTATCTGTAGATATATCATACAAACATATTACAAATGTTATTTACAAGAATAATTTATTATTTAATTAGAAATAGTTAAAATCGAGCGGGCAGTTACGTCACAAGTACATACATACATACATACATACATGACCGACTTAAATATCGCTAAATTTTATATAAACTAGTTAAATGATGTGTCTTGTTTTATTAAATTGTTTATCAATTACCAAAATATAATTTTAACACTCAATTAACACATTTTCATATCACTTTTTGTTTTCAAGTCACTAACCGACCACATACTCGAAAAAAGCGCAACGGATGAATAAATCATGCCAACTCATCTCTTTAATACGACGGGTTGTTTATTCTGCTACAGACTAAAAAAAAATTGTTTGGATACACGAAGTTTACTTGAACAAACTGGAATTAAGAATGGAGCGCGGCAGTCGAGGCCCAAATCGGGTAGGGACCATTGAGCGGACTTTTTTTAGACACCCGATATGGGCTGCGGACCGTTGACTGGTTATGAATAGATGGTAGAGTTTCGCAGCAATTCGCCCGGATTGGTACCACGGCCTTACCTATTCCTGCCACCATAACGTTGGTGCTTGCCGTTGACGTCTTCCAGTTCGGTACCCTTCGAAGTAGCCGGTAAACTTACTTTTGCTGGAGGCCTAACATTCTGGCTTCAGATTGGCAATGCACCATTACCACCTTTGGTGTATCTAGGTGGCGGGAATTCCTTACCATCAGGCAATCCGTCTGCTTGTTTTCTTTCCAATTGCATAAAAAAAATAGAAGTTACATACAAAACCACACACACCACAATGTGGTAGAATATGTTGTATTCTTAAATATCTTTATAACAACTTTTTAACACACATATTCCGCAAATAAATAATTTTCATTTCATTTTCATTTCATTTCATTTCAAAAAAAAATATATATAATATATATATTATATAGGACTTCTCAAACGAATCTTTTTCTTTGCCAAGTTGGAAAAATAAATATTGCGAATGTGGATTGAAGTAGGTATCCGGGAAGACCAAGGGTTTTCCAAGGGATTCCCGATACTCTCTGCCTACCAAGTACAGGACTTGGTGTGAATACATACGATGTATCTATTTCTTAAAGCGTTGAGTTGTGACTCAATAAAAACATGTTTATGTAACTATTAATATACTTATACTAAGTAAGTTTGGCTAAGCAATGTGACTACTGCCGTTAGTAGTTTATCCTCCAAATTCAAACTATGATTTGTAGAATTATTTGGCTAACGAATAACAGACTAATTGGAACTACAACACAACAACACTGGAACAGCCCACCCGAATTTATGCCACTACTACAGGATTTGCCACAGGATAACCATAACCAAGCCACCACTATCTTTTTATGTGCGAGTACCATAGTATATCTTCACACCTATATCCCATAACATGTAGGCAGAGACACAAGGCATCCACGACTAGACGAAGACACGTCCCACAATGTTATAGGTGGCAAGTCTATCGCCCACCGGGTACATATCCAATCCCGGGCAACGTTTTTTTTTATTAGAAAATGGAAAATACACATTTTCTGTTTCTTTTTGTTGCTTTGAAGATACTTACTTAATGTTTTATAATGTGCAATGATAATTTATGCATTAATTAGTATAACTCAAAAACCACTAGTAGTTACGTTAACTTATGTGGGACCACTTCGGAACCATGACATAGTTTGGCAAAAAACCATCAAAACCTAATTCGAGGCCGAGTATTAGCGTAATGAAGCGTAGATAGGTATACAAAATAAAAAAATACTCCTCCTCTTTAAAGTCGATTAAAAAAACAATGTCTTTAACGCAAGCTTATTTATTCATAATGAAAAACCTTTATTAATTTGAGCTTCCAAGGATTTTACAGAAGCAACGACCATAGGTAATACATCCACATAGGCAGTTGACGGGACAGTAGCGCAAACACATTATACACTCGTCACCTAAAAAATATATATTTTCATCAAACACTTAAAATAACAATATTCTACAAAATAATAATAGCCCACAGTATGCGTATGCTGTCAGGCTTCTTTGCAGAAGAGACCATATGCTTACCTGCCAAGCAGGTCGTTAAAGGCGTGCATAGGCTTACTGTCACTAACACCGTGAAATTTGACTAAGTGGTAGAGTTTTGCAGCGACTCGTCCGGATTGATACCTTACCTGTTCCTGCTATCATAACGTCAGTATTTTTCCTTGACGGAGGGTAAGGTAGCCAGTAAACATACTTTTACTCAAGGCCTGAGATTGGCAACGCACTAATACCTTTGATGTCTCAAGGCGGCGTGAATTTCTTACCGTCAGGAAACGTTTCTGCTTTTTCGCCTTTCAATGTCATAAAAACCGGTAGAAAAATAGTTCACTTTTATGTAACAATGTATTTATTTATATATTAATACGTGATGCTAAAACTTTGGACCCCTTTTTAAGAAAATTGCGCAAACGCAGGAGCACAACATTTGGCACACTTATAGTTTATGTGTAGGAGAAGTGCAGAATGCTAATATTTTTCAACAATAATGCTTACAAAGTACATTAAATCAATAAATAATACTTTACCCACACTACACGGTAAAAACAGATAATACATGATCGTAAAAATGTTAACCCGGCAGCAGCTATATCGCAAATCCTTTACTTTCCTTTACTTGAAAAGCTTTACTGATATGGCATTTTTTTTTTTTTTTTTATTAATAACAAGATAAAAGAGTAAAACAAATATAGTCAGCAAGCTTAATATTATAGTGAAACCTATAGGCCTATCCACTACTCTTAAGAATAACAGAACTCTACCTTTAGCAAAGTCTCAGACAGTTATTAGTGTATTCAATTGTAATAATTTAATAAAACATTTCCGCTTATGATAAACGCTCAGTAATAGCCATGTCTGGTCCCCATTTATGTAAAAACGTGCCATTATGCCATATTAACATAAACATTACATAATTGACTAAACTTTTTAAATTGTTCAAATCTTCCCTACAATACGCTCTATCATGTCGACCAAACACAGCGACGTTCGATATATTCTTCAGCCTATAATATACTTCTTTCCATTTTCTGCTACTTCTGTTTTACTGTCATCGAAGAAATGTTTATTATCGTATTTATATTTTGTTAACAACTTTAATACCCGCGTATTATACGTTAAATGTTATTAGTATTGGAGTTTCATTTGACACACACAAACAAATATATTGATGACAACGATAAAAGATCACACATAGCGCACTCAAAAGATTGGAAACAAAGTAGTTAGTATCGAGAAATTTAGATGGCGTTCTTATCAACAAGATATTAAATTTTATTATGGTTGAATTTCGACCAACGGGAGACCACTAGTTAAATTTATTCTTAAAATAGGGCGTTGAGCTAGCCTTCATAATATAAGGATATAAGCTTACTTTGACGTTAGATTCATTTTGTGTATGTTCCAGTATAGGGATATTCATTTATTTCCTCAAAAGTTCTTTCAAGTTTTGGAAGATGAATAGTGGTACATCATATTTTTTTGATTTATTCTTTAAAAAATTAAAAACTATCTTAAATAATTTAGTATCAAACAATAGTAAGTTAGTACTGGTGCTAAATAACATAAATATAAAAATCCAATAACAGCAAAAAAATTTAGATGACCGTTTTTATTCAATTAAAAAAGTTATCTATTATTCATGTAAAATAATATCATAAACCGAATGCATAAACTAAATAGAGATCTGGTATAATCTGTTCTGAATAAAGTAATATGTGCGTATAACAACTATGGTACCTATAGGCTACTGTTGTCTGTTACCATCAGAAGAGCTGTATGATTGATCATCCTCTTAAAAAGTATCTTCACGCCCATATCCCCGAAGAGGTAAGCAGGGGCACAGCCAGGGCACCCACGACTAGCCGAAGACACTAAGTCCCACAATGTGATAGGTGGCAAGCCTATCGCCAACTGGGCACATTTCCAATCCTGAGCAACATTTTTAGTTTCATTAGAAAATTGGAAAAACCCAATTTTGTTTTTGTTACCCGACCCGGGATTCGAACCCGGGACCTCATGCAATCAAGTACAACAACTGAATCACTAGACCACAGAGGCGATAAAGTAATAGGTGCGTATAACAACTATGGTATCTATCGGCTACTGTTATAGGCTACTCTTAACCTTATAAAATAACCTTTACTCATAAATTTCTTGCAATTCACGATGGCGAGCGGCCTTTTTTGTAATTAATGCGTATTTGTATATCGTGTCAAAGTGTGCGTGAGAAAGAAGACGGTATGAATAATTAATTTCAGGAAAGACCGTACTTGTTACTTAAAAGGCCGGCCACATCTTTTTGATACTCCCAGTTTTGCGGATGTAGCTACTTATAGTTAGGTATAGTACTACCTCTTAAATCATGCGCTTCGGCTTTAAACTTTTTACACTTTATACTTTTCTTTTCAATTGGATGACCTAATCTAAATTTAAGCGGAATGATTAGCTATGTGTAATAACAACTCCAAATAAATATCTTTAAAATTCATTTGGATTTCCGAAGCTTGACGAATATAGCCGAAGCGCATAATTTAAGTAGTGCTACTGTTGGTACTAACCCTGTTGTTGGTTTGCAGTGACCCCATTGCAAATTTGCCTCCCGTTACAAAAAATTACAAATTTAAATACGTACCATAATATACTACTGGCCTTTCACTGGAGTTATCATCAACAGGTAAGCCGCATACGGAGAGTAAAGCCACACTTAGCAGCAAGAGGGAGAAGAGCAGTTTCATCGTTGAAAGTTTAGTCAAAGTTGTAACCTAAAGAAATATTGAAATTTTACATGTAATAATTGTGAACAGTTTATAAAACCACGCTTTTTGTATTTAGCTGAAAAAAGAAGAAAAAAAATTTCACAAAAAAAACGGAACGGACTTATCATTAGCATATCTGATGGCAGTTTACAATAACTGAATCCTAGCATCGCACATTTTTGATTTTTAAATTAATATAATATGATAAAAACATATATTTTTCATTACTTTTTTTTTTGTTTGAACTTATATTTTGTATTTGACAGATATAATCTGCCTTTTGATTGAGCTACATTCAAAAAAGTGTTTTTTTAGTTATTTAAACTTTTCTTTTTAAAAAGATTTTATATTTAGCTTTTATATTTTATTTATTTATTTAACTTGCAATGTATGTATGTTAGTTGGGGTGGAATTTTTGAACTCGATTTTGAAGCAGACGTCTTTAACCGATCGGGCTGAAATTTTGTAAACACGTGTAGTTTGGAAGACAATTCATGATGATCATTTTTAAAGAAAAAAATATATTTTCTTGTTTTTAAAGTGTTTTAATAAACGCTTTTTCTATAAAGTTTTTTTTTTTATTTTAATTTATTAACCTTAAGTTGTGACAAGTGTCTAACATTGAAGAATCGACTTTCTAGTTAAGTTGGTATATCTAAAAATTTCATTGATTTAATGTTTCGATTGGCAATGAATCGGACAAAATTCCTTATAATCTATATATTAATACGTGATGCCAAAACTTGGACCCGTTTTTACTAAAATTGCGCAGACGCAGTAGCATAAAATTTGTCATACTTATAGTTTATGTGTAGGAGAAGTGCAGAACGCTAATATTTTACAATAATAATGTTTATAAATTACATTAAATCGATAAATAAAATATTACCCACACTGCCTTGCATTTGACACACACAAACAAACATATTGATGATAACGATAAAAGATCACAGATGGCGCACTAAAAAGTTTGGAAACAAAGTAGTTGGTCTTGAGAAATGAAGATAGCGTTCTTCTCAACAAGATATTAAATTCGTGGTCGAATTTCGACCAATAAGCAACCACTACTAAAATAAAATACACTATAATGCGTAAAATGCGAAGCGACATCTTCCTCCCGGCAGATAGCTCCTCTGTCTTTTATGATTAATTACTATATACACCCTCACACAGTTGTAGAAGTTTTTTTATAGAAAATTTGAAAAAAAAAAGAATTTTGTACCTAAGATTTACGCACTATATAACCGTGTGGGTGGCACGCGCGATGCAGTCTCTGACAAAGGAATATTTTGAATTTGGCACTAGATCCTGAAAATGTATTAATCATGATAATTTGTTTTTTTTTTGTATTATTCTCGCTCCTTGACCAATAAATGTATTTTGATTCAAAAGGACTTCTTATGGGTGAAAAACACATCCTGATAGTCCGTTACTTAGATAAGTAGGTACGCCAATTTAACAATTAAAACATTTTTTAAACGACATTTTATATCAGTAATAACTAATAACTAAATTATTATTTGCAGTAATGATTACAAATATGTTTTTAAGTCTACCAGTTGATCTAAAATGACATTGTGGTCGTAAACGTATTTCCACTTAAGTCAATTATTTAGGAGACTTCAAAAGTGATAAATTGTGCCTCCCTAACGTTAATGACTAAACTAAAAGTCTGAATAAAAAACTAAATAAATACACGTATTGGAGATCCAAACTTAAACTTTCAATGAAAACTATTTTGAGTGAAATGTAGCAACGGTTTGTGAGAAATATCACTATTCCTTATACCGCGACTTTGTCTTAAAAAAAACGTTACTTGCTTTTTATAAATTTATAATATGTATCAGGTCAAACAATTTGACATGCTTCAAATTTTCCAACATTTTGATTTTTATTTTATTAGAAAAGTAATATATAAAAAAATAGTATCTTCACGCCCATATCCCCGAAGAAGTAGGCAGAGGTACAACCAAAGCACCCACGACTAGCCGAAGACACTAATATATACCTAAAAAAGTTTACACTGTGTCCTAGAAAAGCCACAAAAAATGTTTGTGCCTTTAAATAATTATTGCCTTTTGTGTATTTTTTAAAGAAATTTACAGATTTCAATCTAGTTGCAATATATCAATTATCAATTAAATGTACAACAATAAACAAACTTAACTATCACCCATATTTGAAAAATCTATTCCTCAATAAATAAGCAATTTTACTTACTAAGATCTGTAATCAGTCAATACTGATCTGATCTGATCTGACTGATCAAGTTTAGGTTCGAAACTGAAAAACTGTTCTGGATTGTACAGCTTTTGTGTGAAAAATAACAATATAAATACCGTTACTAATATTATCATTCATGGCTACATTTTGTGATAACAAATAAGGTATTTTGAATAATTACATTTGTGATTGTGAAGCATTATGAAAGGGTTTTAATTCGATTCGCCTTTTACATACATCAAGCCTTCTAAAGAATTGCATTAGGTTGTGGTAAGCATGGTAAGATTAAATCAAAATCAAAATCAAAAAATGTTTATTCGATTCTTTTTTGTACATTAACACAATGCGATCGGAGTCTCCTTTTAAGTGCAAGCGCACTTGTGTTAGGTGACACCGCTCTTCCATTTAGAATATAAACATTAACGTTAAGGCTGGTTGTACACTGTGAAATTTAATTTAAATACAAATTTTATAATGTTAGTTATTATTTCTCTTTATTTAAGATTAAAAAAAAAGTAATTTAGTAAGTAAGTAAATAGCATCACGCCTATATCACAGAAGAGGTAAGTAGGTAGGTAGCACAACCATGTCCTGGTTGTCCCACGACTAGCCGAAGTCACTAAGTCCACTAAGTAATGTGATAGGTGGCAATCACCAACCGGGCACATATCCAATCCCAGGTGGCGTTATTTTTATTAGCAAATTGAAATTTCTAACTTTAATTTTTTTTGCAGCCCGACCCGGGGTTTGAATCCGGGACCTCATGAAGTCAAGTCCAACATCTGGATCGCTAGACCACAGAGGTGATTTAAATATCGTTTAACATTTGAATGATACCACCTATCATTATATTTGTCTACCTAAGCGTTTTAGTAGGGGGGGGGAGCCCGCGATGCTAAATGTGCAGTAACTTCAGCATTATGGGAACCAGCTGGACTTCGTCAATTAAATAATGGAGAGTAAAAAAAGTTATGAGTTTTTTAGCAGTGTTTTGAGCGTCTAGGAGCTAAAAGAAGAATAACAATCACTTGATCATAGGGGAGCTCAACAAACATTAATATTGTGTACGCCTAACATGTCACTGATGACAGAAATATGTCAATCAGACAGTTTGCCGCAATGGACACTGAAAATAGATGACTTGGTTTCTGAAAATTTCTGACCCTCCTATTCCCGTACGTCTTGCTCAGCTTATCAGAAAAGTAATCATGCACTTTTGGCATGCAATAAATCTGACGTGCTCGAGTATATTTTCAAGCCAGAAAAATTAGACTGACAACCCTACATGCGCGCCACTACATAGAGATTTCATACATAATGGAAGTGTTTAACAATGGTACAATGGCTTAACACAGTACAGGATATCTCAAGTCTGACGCGCTTAAGTTTCTGCAAAAATTCCTTTTTCGGCTCCCCTACAATTATAAATTAGTCTGACACTCGCACCATGAACTACTTATGTATATAATAGGTCGGGGCAAAAGTATTATCGTATTTTGAACGAATTAGTAATCAAACCTCTTAGGGTGTACTGAACGTAACTGGCTGATTTTAATAAAATTTTGAATGTGATATTCTGAAGATGCAATAATAAAAAAAATAGGAGTTTTGGCGCCATCGTGAATGAAGATGGTAATATTTTTTTCGTAATTATTGAATTTGGTGTAAATTATGATTAAAATTAGTTAATTTAGGTGGGAATTAGTTTAATTTTGTTCAATTAGTGTATTGTGTAATTCTTTGCTGCCGCCGAATCTCACTAAATGAGATTGAGTAACGAAGCCACCGCTTTTCTCAAGATCCTAACATGACTTTGTAAATAGTGACTAATGACTGAAATAAAGACTAAAATAATTTTAAAGACCTGGTAGAATTGCCTAAAAGTTGCCAGAGCCGGTCCCAAAAAGGGGCAAATTAATTACTAAAAAAATTGCACGTAAATAAAACGGTTGGCGGGAACGGTCGAAGAGGAAAGGCGCGCTTTTCGAGGGTTCCCTCCAATCTCTAAAATAAAAATGTGTAGTATAATGTAGAAATGTACGATTTGTAAACTAATTAAATAGTAAATATTACGTAGTGATGTGTACATGTGATACTGTAAGTAAACTATACTAGTGTGAGACAATAATTGTAGTGTTTTATCACGAAGACAGAGGCAGAGGCCTGAACAAGAAACAAGATCGAAGACAAAACTTGAAAAAGAAATTAAATATTAAGATATGAGTTTATTAGATAATATAAAACTAGAATAAAACATAGCTTAAAAAAAGAACAATAAAAATACTTTGTGCATAGTCGTTGAAGTGTAGGTGCCATCGTGAAAGAAGATGATTTTGGTGTTAGAATTTTAATTTTATAATTTGTGTGTGGTAATTCAAGGATGTGACGTATTATAAAAGAAATTAACGGAGAAACATAACATGTAAACTTCAAAGAACTACAACTGAAGACGTATTCAAGGACTCAAATAAGCATTAAACTTAGTTAAAAAAGGGGAAGACAATATGTTAAGAAACTGAAGAAATGAAATTAAAATAAATAATAAGAAAAAGAATTTATTATTACGGAAGACGTGACAGCATGGCCTAAAGGTCTTAGCCGGCTCATAGAGGGTCAAATTGGCATAAAAATAAAATCGCCATCTTAAACAAGACGGTTGGTTTTTTCGTAATTAATGAACGACGTGTTAACAATGAGTAAAATTGGTTACTTTAGGTGGCAATTAGTTCCATTTTGTTCATTTGAAGAGTACAAGCGAAATATTTATGACGAAATTAGTGTATTGTGTATTTCCTCGCTGCCGCGAAAACTCAATAGACGAGCTTGAGTAACGAAGCCATCGTTTTACTCAAGACCCAGACATGACTTTGTAAATAGTGACTGAAATAAAGACTTAATTAATACCGAAGACATGGCAGGTTGGCCTAAAAGTTACCGTAGCCGGTCCCAGAAAGGGTCAAATTAACTACTACAAAAAAAAATCACCATCGTGAAAAATGTTGGTCGTGGTTTTTTCGTTATTAATGAACATCGTGTTAACTATGAGTAAAATTAGTAAATTTAGGTGGCAATTAGTTCAATTTTGTTCAGTTTATGAGCACAAGTGAAATACTAATGAAGAAGTTAGTGTATCTCATACTTCCTCCGCCGTTCACTAATTTGAGTTTTTGTGGGTTGACATACTATTGCATAACACAATCCAATTTACTTTGTAGTTACAAAAATTTGAGAATAAAGCAGTTGTGATATATAGACATTTGTAGATGTCGAATTTATGAAGGTTCTGGTTTTGCCATTTGGCTACGAAATTCTAAAAAGTAGATACCCCTATTTACAAAGAGGTTGAAGTTTTGTCCGAGGAATCTATTGCTATTCACATTTTGGAAAAATATTAAAGTCAAACTGATTTGCTTTTAGTTGTTACTAGAAAAAAGTTCGCTCACTCGGCGAGTGATAAATAAAATCAAATAATGAGTGTATTTTGCTATTTTTGTTAAGACTGGCACAATTGGCCTAAGACAATGGCCACAGGACAGCAACACACCTACAATACCTATGGTATATATATGATATATATATCTTGTACCATAAAGAGAGATGCGTGCTTGTCCCCTGTTTTTGTCATAAAAAAACTTGAGGTCATTTCATTTAAGCGCACTGAATATAACCCAATGAGAATTATTGAATATTGCTTCTTGTGACGCTACATGCTAGCCACAGCTACGGCATAAGAATTAGAGATCAATGACGTGTAAAAGTTTGTCTTAAATGTCTCTGCGTGTTTATCTCTACAATTATAGCTCCGGAATCGTGAACAGATTTACTTGCAGTTTCCTAGACGGATTTGCCTTCTTAAACCCTACCTCAGAACGCTACATAGTTAATATAGCGGCGGAAATAGGCAAGGCGCTGGATCCCTACCCGGGCAAGTTGCTGCGCAGCACTCGATCACTGGTGTTCATGTTGGTAATGAGCTGCCAGGTAGGAAGATAGATGGTCTGGGGAGGAGAATACCCCCCGTGTTTAGATATAAGTGTTACTGATAAACCATAAAGGTATTGTTAATTAATGACGCGAACAAAATGAGTTTCACGCCAAATTACGATTATTTAAAAATAAAGTATCGTTTCATTATGTAGTGTTGCGTGCAAAAACCGCAATGATTAGTAAACTATTGCATAGCTTCTTTCGAGCACCTTGAGCATGGAGAACGAATCAAGAAATTCCAAACGGAAACAACCTAACACCCGCACTCCGACCGGCACAGCGATGATACTTTTTAGTTTTGCTATTTATCGATGAATAGCAGAACTTTTAATGACTTTTTGATCACGCTTGTCTCTTTAGTTCAGCCACTCGCCTCTAGGTGGCATTGGTAGTTTCAACATTAATGCGCGTGCGTAATCTCCCTCTTTGCCCTGCAATCTAGTGACTCTTGCTTGCTTATGCAATAGCCTTACCGCGGCAGTCTCCGAGTACCACACGTCTTTTTTTTTGAATTGAAATACAGTTGGTATAGCCACTAAAGAGATGCCAAATAGGTGTTCAATTTTTTTGTCCGTGTTCAGTACTTCTTATAAAAGGTAGCCGCACACATGTTTCTTTTCTTTCTTCAAGGAAAAATTGTAAATTATGTAGTTGTTAAAGTAGTAGGTACGTCATTTACGTATGGATTTTTTAATACGTACGTATCTTCACGCCAAGTCCCTTACGGGGTAGGCAGAGAGTGTCAAGTGCCAGACCTCACGATCCTTTCAAACCTGTCTTGCTTTCTTCACTTTCATTACCCTTTTCATACAAACACGCCGGTTTCGGAGACTCTTGACACCACCCTCGGATAATATCCAAGGATCATTTTTAAATGATTAAGTTTATTCGTCAGAGATTAAGTCAACTGAGAAAACCTACCCCAATTTTGAAAACCATAAGTAAATTAAGTTTATTTGTGGATATCTCTTATGAGATATACGCTGAATATACATTGAACTGAACACTGTCTCAAAATTTGAACACCTACATTTTCGAAAGGACTTACACATATTGATGAACTAGCTGCTACCTGCGGCTTCGCCCGCGTTTTCACAGAAACCCGGTGTGCGATCGGGATTAAAAATAGCCTATATGTTAATCCAGGTCACAATCTATCTGTCTTCCAAATTTCAGACAAATCCGTTCAGCCATTCGAGCGTGAAAGAGTAACAAACATCCATACAACATACTTACAAACTTTCGCATTTATAATATTAATAGGATATCTAAAGTATCTATAGGAAAGTAAGTATACATATCAATATACAACCAACTGCTTTGTTGTCCGAATAGTTAACTTTTATATAATGGTTACATACACAAAATAAATAATTAATAGCGAAAACTGCTACATTTTGAATATCCGTGTCTAGCGGATGCCCTTCTATTACTGATCATTTTGGACAACTTATGGCTTTCAATCTATCGCCTCTGTGGTCCGGCATTGGACTTGATTTCTTGAGGTCCCGGGTTCGATTCCCGGGTCGGGCAGCAAAACAAATAGAAAGTGTGTATAATCAATTTTCTAATAATAATACCATTGCCCGGGTTTGGATCGGTACCCGTTTTCCGATAGGTTTGACACCTAACACATTGTGGACTTAATGTCTTCGGCTAATCGTGGGAGCCCTGGTTGTACCTCTACCTACCTCTTCATGGATATAGACGTGAAGGTACATAATGATATATGCACATAAAAAAGATGGTAGTGGCCACTGGTTATCCTGTGGCAGAGGTACAAATTCAGGAGGGCTATACCAGTGCATTACCACCTAGTCTGATATACTTTCGTCAAATAATTCTACCAATCACAGTTTAAATTTGTAGGTTATACTACTAACAGCAGTAGTCACATTGCTTATCCAATTACTTGGTGGTAAAGGTGGCAACCCTATCGCCAACCGGGCACATATCCAATCTCGGGCAACGCTATTTTTATTAGAAAATGGACATACACATTTTATGTTTCTTTTAGGTATTTAAAGATACTTCCTTAATGTATTATAATGTGCGATGATAATTTATGCATTAATTAGTATAACTCAAAACCGCTATTATAGATGTACCTACTATTTAAATTTTAAGAGATTCGAAAATTCGAATATATTTTAAAGATATTTACATAGAGTTGTTATTACACATAATTAATCATTTCGCTTAAATTTCGATTAGGTCAGCCAATTTAAATGTAAAAGTATAAAGTATAAAAAAGGTAAAAAGGGTAAAGCCGAAGCACATAATTTAAATAGTAGTACTGTAGGTACGTTGAATTATATGGGAACACTTTGGAGCCACGACATAGCTTGGCAAAAAAAAACATCAAAACGTGATGCTCGGCTCGGAAATAAGATACTCGATTAGCGTAGGTAACAAACAAAATAAAAAAAACCTCGTACTGTTTAGAGTCGATTTAAAAAAAAAACAATGTGTTTAACGAAAGCTTATATATTTCAAGATATGTTTAATGAAAAATCTTTATGAATTTGAGCTTCCAAGAATTTTACAGTAGCAGCGACCATAGGTAATACATACACATAGGCAGTTGACGGGACAGTAGCGCATACACATTATACACGGAACACCTAAAAAAAAAACATATTTTCATAAATTATGTAAATTAAAATAATAATATTTTAACCAATATAAATAGTCCGAGGATGCTGTAATATACGAAACCGTGTTGGTTCGGGCTACTTTGTAGAATAGACCATCTGCGTACTTGCCAAGCAGCTCGTAAAAGGCGAGCATAAGCTTACCGTCACTACAGGTCGCGGCACGAAACTCTAGCGCTGACCGTTATTGCGCAGAAGTAAAAAATAAAAACAGTGTACAGTCGCGTTCTGAATTGTTTTGTTGTCATCGTTAATTT
>NJDC01001296.1:33229-58502 GCA_002245475.1 Calephelis virginiensis
TTAATTAAGCAATTAAATTACTAATTTGTATTGCGTGCGCGACGGTACCCATGCGCAGCTATCCCCTCCACGTTTCGCTCAGCGCTAGAGTTTGGTGCCGCGACCTATAACACCATGACATCTGACTAGGTGGTAGAGTTTCGCAGCGACTCGCCCAGGTTAATTCCACCGCCTTAACTATTCCTGCCGCCAGAACGTGTTTGATTTTGAAGTTTTCCAGTTTGGAGGGTAAGGTAGCTGGTAAACTTGCTTTTCCTCGATACCTAATATACAGGCTTGAGGTTGGCAACGCACCATTATCACCTTTGGTTTCTTTAGGTTGCGTGAATTTCTTACCATCAGGAAATCTGTCAGCTTGTTTTCTTTTCAAAGTCATAAAAAATATTTTTAACTGAGTATTTATTAAATTTACTATCTATTTAAGTATTTCGTTGTATTAGAATCGTTGACCCATAATACAAGAATATAATTTGCTTAGTTTGGGGTTAGACTCGATTTGTGAACTTTTGTGATATTTATATTTAAAAGAAAAAGTAACAGTTAAGTTCTCACAAGCTTTGCACAATGACTACTTGAATATAAAATGTTTTGATTTATTTAAAAAAACATCACAAACTCTTTTAAAAATTTAAGCTAAAAACCAATGAATTTAGTAATAATGCTAAATAACAGATATATACACAAAAAATAACAGTTACAAAGACACAAATAACAGTTTTATTTATTTAAGTAGAAAAAAATATTATCTAGTATTATTTATGTAAAATAATTTCATCAGCCGAATGTATAAATTGAATAGAAATCCGAGTAGAGATCCACCAACTGAAGAACTCCTGCCTCCATAATGACAGTCTCATTGTCGTATAACATCTATAGTATCTATAGGCTACTGTTGTTCGTTACTATCTGGAAAGATGTGTGCTTGATCACTCTCTTATCCTAAAAAAATAACCTTTCCTTATAAATTTCTTGCAAGAAATTTATATGTAAACGTTATTTTTTTTCATGAGCGAGCGCCCTTTTTTTGTAAATGCGTATTTGTATATTGTGTTAAAGTGTGCGTGAGAAAAAGTTGGTATGGAAATTATTGCTAAAATAAATGAAAAATGTATGTATAATAGGCTGATTACTTTTTTTGAATACTGTCGTGTATTTACAAAAGCAAAAAAGGTTTTAGGAAAGGGAAAACCATAAACAGGGCTGTATATGATATTCTTCATAAAATTTTATTTAATCAAGATAAGAAATTGCCTGTAGCAGCTTTTTGTATGGACATATCAAAAGCTTTTGACAGTTTTGACCACCAAATTCTCCTGAAAAAAACTTTACACATGTAGTATAAGAGGCAACACCTTAAAACTTATTGAGGAATATCTCAGCAATCAAATAACAATATTTAATCAGTTATGTCCGAAAACATACATTATGGAAATAAACAAATTAACGCCATTGAAATTACAACGTGGTGTACCGTAGGGAAGTATCTTGGGACCGCTTTTATTCTTGATATACATAAATGATCTACCAGATGTTACAAATTATCCAATGATATTATTTGCGGATGATAGTACGGTAATTTTAATGACTGTACGGATGATGTTAAGGTTATTGAGAATAATATTAATATAACTTTCGAATAAGTAATACAAAGGATTCAACAAAAAAATTTAAAAATATTTTTTTATAAAACTAAAATTATGAATTTTAACATACTTTAAAATTATAAAACAATTTACAATTTTTAGGATTAACATTAGATAGTAATTTGCCATGGAAAATGCATATCGACTTGTTGTGTAAAAAATTAATCAGTTTTTGTTTGCAGGTCGTTTATTGAGAGAAATAATAAGTGAAAGGGTGATCCTTACTGCATATTATGTTTTGTTTTATCGATAAATCGCTTTGGCATAGTATTTTGGGGCAATTCAGTAAATAAAGATATTCCTTTTAGATCTCAGAAGAAATGCATTACGTCTATTTATGGTCTTCGTTAAACAAACAGTTGCAAACCTTTTATTCAAAAGCATGGTATTTTAACAGTGCCTTTTACATACATGTAGCTTTTTATGATAATAATGTGGTCTTGATGATTCAACGTATTTTTAATCATCTGCCTGCTTCACTATGAAACATTGATAATATTAAAAACTTTAAATTCAATATCAATATAATGCTAAAAGCCAAAGCTTTTTATGATGTCAATGAATACTTTAATTGTAAATAGGATTCGTAATTATTGATAATGAAGTATTAAATTAATGTTTTACAGTGTTTATTATTTGTCTATGTGAATTTGTATTTAAATTAATGATTACAATACTAATATAATTTAGATTTAATTGAAATTTGACAAGATGTAATTGTATTGAATTTAAATGGGTGATTTTCCTTGAACTTTATTTATGTATAATAATATAAATAAGAGCAGGCTAGTTGGAGTAATACTATTATAATTAGTGGTTCTGCATTAAACCTGTAATGTCTGCGTACACACGTGTGATAATGAAACTGATTGCAGCAAATTTTAAATTTAATTTCTTAAAATTTATACACTTTTTACTAAATAATATTTGTACGCCACTAGGCCAGGAGTAGTCGTTATTTTGTAATGCAATATTTAAGACCTACTTCTACAATAAACTAATTGAATTGGATTGAATTAAATTTTTAAATTGGATCACCTAATCTAAATTTAAGCGAAATGATCAATTATGTAATAAAAACTCTATATAAATATCTTTAAAATATATTCGGATTTCCGAAGCTTGACGAATATAGCCGACGCACATAATTTAAATAGTGCTACTGTAGGTACTTACACTGGTATTGGTTTGCGGTGACCCCATTGCCAATGTGCTCTTCACTCGAATTTTCATCACCAGGTAAGCAGAATACGGAGAGTAAAGCCACACATAGCAGCAAGAAGTAAAAGAGTAGTTTCATCGTTGAAGATTTAGTCAAAGTTGAAATCTGAAAAGTATTGAAATTTTACATGTAATAACTATGAATATTTTACAAAACCATATAACACACTTTTAATATATACATACATACATATAATAATATAATATATAATAGACAATTATAAACTTCTGCTTTTTAGTTCAGCTATATACAAAAACGTGTTTTTCAGTTATTTAACCAATTATTTAATTTTGCTTTTTTGGCCTTAAACTGTGACACATGCGTAGCAATGAAGAATCGACCTTCTATGACAACATGTTATATTTCAAAATTACGTTGATTTAATACGTTTCGTTTGTCAATGAATCGGACAAAATTCCTTATAATAAAACGGAATACACTTTAATGCTTAAAATGCGACGCGATACCTTCCTGCCGTCAGACGGTTAGCTCCTCTGTCTTTTATTAGTTACTAGTGGTCGCCCATTGGTCAAAATTCGACCATTTTAATATTTTTACATCCAAATTTTAATATCTTGTTGACAAGAACGCCATCTTCATTTCTTAAGACCAACTACTTTGTTTCCTGAATACTTAGTGCGCCATCTGTGATCTTTTATCGTCAACATCAATATATTTGTTTGTGTGTGTCAAATGCATTGTTGTGTGGGTAATGTTTTATTTATTAATTTAATAAGCATTATTATTGAAATGAATATGATTGAAAGTTCTCTATGCATAAAATATTAGTGTGCCAAATTGTATGCTCCTGCGTCCCGCAATTTTCGAATAAAGGGGTCCAAAGTGTTGGCATCACGTATTAATATATAGATAACTTCATACACACGCACACACTTTTAGTTTTTTTTTTAAGAAAATTTGAAAGAAAAGCATTTCGTATCTTAGATTTACGCACTATAGAACCGTGTGGGTAGAACACGCGATGCGATCTCTGACAAAGGAATATTTTGAGTTTGGCACTAGATCCTGAATATGTATTAATCATGATAATTAGTTTTTTTCATTGTATTGTTCTCACTCCTTGACAAATGTGTGAACTTTCAATTCAATTGGACCTTTTAAAATGGGTGAAAAACACCTTCTATAGTGATAATCCGTTACTTAGATAAGTAGACACCAATCTAACAAATCCATCTTAAAATATATTTATATGAAATATATATATTTTTCAAACGGATTTTTTTCTAGTAATAACTGATTATTTTTAGTAATAAACATGTGTTTAAAAATGAAATTGTGATTTCTGAACGTATTTTCTCTTATTCTCTCTATTATTTAAGACACTGCAAAAGTGATAAATTGTGCCGCCTTAAAGTTAACCACTAAATTAAAAGTCTGAATTAAAAACTAAAAAATATACGTATCTCCAATACGAAAACCAAACTTTTATGATATGACAAACAAAAAAAAAGTCATTTTTTACTGGTGCAAAATTTTATAAATAAATTTTGTGACATCCAGCAATATTTACAATATTAACAATACCTACAATAATTCAAACAATCTTGACACGCCGAAAATGTTACACCATTTTGGTTTTTATTTTATTCAAAAGTATTATGTCTAAAAAATTTTAAAACAGTGTGTCCTAGAAACGTCACAAGAAATGTCTATGCCTAGTTTTTTTAAGGAAATTTACAATCGAGTCACATTATTTCAATTATCAATTAAATGCACATTTACATTTTTTATTATTTGTACGGGATACTCACTATGTATTTTTATTTTATTTGTCGATATAATACGCGACGATTAAAGTATATAATCATATATGCAAAACAGTAAACAAAGCAATAATTTATTAACTATTACACAAATTTGGAAAATATATTCCTCAATAATTAAGCAACTTTACTTACTAAGGTCAGTTGCAGATTTAATGAAGTGATAAAGTTTAGGTTGGGAATAGAAAAACTGTTCTAGATAGTATACCTTTTGTGTTAAAAATAACGATATAAATACCGTTAATAATATGATTATTCATGGTTACATTTCGTAATTACAAATAAGGTATTTCGAACAATTACATTTCTGATTGTGAAGCATTATGCAAAGGTTTTAAATTTGATGCGCCTTTTATCAAGCAAGAGATCTAAAAAGCATTAGTATTCGGTGTAACCAGGGTAATATTATTGAAGAGATAACTTCTTTAGCGGCGTTGCGTACTTTTTTTGGAATGTGTCAAATCTTCTTAACTCGCGTGACCTGTTCGAACATTCGTAAGACGGAAGGAGAGTGAACAGCCGGCGCGGCGTAGGAGAGGAAGTATCCCCCTTTCTTTCTACGGCGCAGCGAAAATGTATGTCTGCGCCTGCTGTTTCGTTTAGACTGACGGTGGCAAATCCCAGCCTTGGTTCAGTCGTCCCTGTAAGATGGCACTTAGCCATAAGCGGAAATGCTACCAGGCCTGGGCCACGGCAGCGAAATTTTGCGAAGCCATCTTTACCATCTTTACACCGGAGTGATGCCTCGCTGGCCCATGATACGAAAGAGAAAGATGAACTTCTAGGCTCCCTCTTTGCTTTCAACTCGACTTTAGATGACCATAGAAACACGCCGTCGGCCATCCCGCTGTGTGAAGTGTCTATATCAGAAATAAAGTTTCTACAGAGTTCAGTGCGCAGAACACTTAATTCATTGGACGTCAACAAGTCGAGTGGGTCCGATGGTATCCCTCCGATTGTTCTCAAAGTGTGTGCTCCTGAGCTGGCACCGGTTTTAACGCGACTCTTCGGGCTCTTCTATTCATCAGTCATTGTACCGAATTCATGGAAGACCGCTTTAGTACATCCGATCCCTAAAAAAGGTAACTACTCGGATCCGTCCAATTACCGACCTATAGCTATAACTTCAATGTTTTCCAAAGTTATGGAATCCATAACAAACTGCCAGCTTTTAAGGTACCTAGAGGAGCACCGGCTGTTAAATGATCGTCAGTACGGTTTCCGTCGTGGTCGTTCAGCTGGTGATCTTTTAGTTTACTTAACACACCGATGGGCGCAAGCAGTCGAAAGCAAGGGAGAAGCATTGGCTGTCAGTTTGGACATAGCGAAAGCCTTCGATCGGGTGTGGCACAAGGCGCTGCTATCGAAACTTCCTGCTTACGGTCTTCCTGAGAAATTATGTACATGGATCACTAGTTTTTTGACGGGGCGTAGCATCAAGGTCGTTGTCGACGGTGTGTGCTCGGAGACCAAACCTGTCAATGCTGGTGTTCCCCAAGGCTGTGTGATTTCTCCTACTTTTTTTCTTCTGCATATCAATGACATGTTGCAAATTAGTGACACTCATTGCTATGCAGACGACACTACTGGGGAACCCTTATACTTTGGCCGACATAATATATCGCGGGACACGTCATCGAGAGCCGGAACCAACTTGTGTCTAAAATTGACAATCTTTTGTCTGAAATGTCGTTTTGAGGCCAGCAGAATCTGGTGCAATTTAACCCTAACAAGACACAAGTTTGCGCGTTTTCCGCTAAAAAGACTCCCTTTGTCGCATCTCCTCGATTTGAGAGCGTTTCCCTTTCTGCCACAGCCTGCATTGGTATATTCGGCGTTGACATTTCGAGTTATGTTCAATTTCGTGGTCATCTGGAGGAGAAGGCTAAAATAGCCTCTAAAAAACTTGGTGTGCTCAGTAAAGCGAGACAATATTTCAAGCCAGCCCATCGCTTACAACTATACTATAAAGCGCAAATTCGGCCTCATATGGAGTACTGTTCTTAACTCTGGGCAGGGGCTCCACAGTACCAGCTCCTTCCGTTTGACCGCATTCAACGTAGAGAAATTCGAATTGTCAATGACCGGGCAATTACCAATCGGCTTGATTCTTTAGCGTTGCGTAGAGATGTTGGGTCACTCAGTGTTTTCTACCGCATTTATCATGGGGAATGCTCTGAGGAGTTGTTTGGTTTAATTCCAGCCGCTGATTTCCACCTTCGGACATCGCGTCAGAGCTTAAGGTATCATGCCCATCATCTCGATGCGTGGCGGTCTACAACTGTGCGATTCCGAAGACATTTTTTACCCCGTATAACACCTTTGTGGAATCAGTTACCGAGGGCCGTATTCCCAAACGATTATGACTTAGGAACCTTCAAGAAAAGAGCGTACTCATTCCTTAAAGGTCGGCAACGCATCTGTGATACTCCTGGTGTTAAGGATGTCCGTGGGCGGAGGTGATCACTTTCCATCAGGTGACCCACTTGCTCATTTGCCTCTTCTTATATAAAAAAAAGACGGCGCAGGGCGCTTATGCGAATGTTCATTTGTCATGTTTGTGTAACTTAGCGCAATAAATTCATACTGTATTGTACCACATAAATTATAGAAAGTACTATACTGACTTTAATATAACTGATTAATTTTAAAATTATTCCCTAACAATTCAAAAATATCAAAAATGCACAACGTTAATATTCAAGTTTTCACTACTGCCGGCACTCCCGGAGTGCAACCCGTCGTTTTTTAATATTTAAATCAGAGGTTCCCAAACTTATTTCATCTAATGCCTACTTTGAAAATCAGTTGTTTTGTAGCGCCCTCCACCTCGTCTTTTTTCATGTCAATAACCTCAATAGTATATTTGTTTTGCCTGGAGTTAAAAACAACATTTTTATTCAAGATTTATACCGCCCCCCTCTAGGCTTACAGCGCCCACAAGGGGGCGTTATCGCCCACTTTGGGAAAGGCTGATTTAAATGATACCACCTATCTACTTATAGTAGTACTATTTAAATTATGCGCTTCGGCTATATTCGTCAAGCTTCGGAAATCCGAATGTATTTTAAAGATATCTAAATATAAAGTTGTTATTACGTAATTAATCATTTCGCTGAAGTTAAGAATAGGTCAGCCAATTTAAAAATAAAAGTAGACAGTCTAAAAAGAGTAAAAATTTAAATAGTATGTAGTACTAAAAATATATTTGACTACGAATTCGTTTTAAGAGAGGAGCCCGCGATGCTAAATGTGTAGTAACTCAAGCGTTATGGGGACTGGATTTTTTCAATTAAATAGTAGAATGTAAAAAAGGTCATGTAAGTTTTTTTTCTTATTTCAAGTGCTTGAGCGTCTAGAAGTTTTCCCCATAATATTAGTCCGGGCTCCTATGCAGAATAGGCCATCTGCCTTACTTCCAGACATCGTAAAAGGTGAGCATAGGCTTACCGTCACTAGCACCGTGACATCTAACTAGGTAGTAAAGTTTTGTAGCAACTCTCCCGGATTGGTACCACCGCTTTACCCATTCATGCCGCCATAACGTCAGTGCTTGCCGTTGGCGTGTTCCGGTCGGAGGATGAGGTAGCCGGTAAACATATTTTTGCTCGAGGCCTAACATCCTCGATTGGCTACGGACAAAGGCGAGCATAGGCTTAAAACAAAAAAAAGAGAAAAAATTTTTTTTCCAATTACGTGATTTTTTTTCCATCAGGAAATACGTCTGCTTGTTAGGCGAGATCATTAAACATTAATAGTCCTAACATGCCTCTGATGTCAGAAATATATCAATCAGACAGTTGGCCGTAATGGACAATGAACATAGCTTTGGTTTTTGAAAATATCTGACCGTCCTACTCCCGTACGTACATCTGGTTCAAATTATCAGAAAAGTAATCATGCACTCACTGCCATGCTATAAAACTGCCTTTAATCTGACCTGCTCGAGTATATTTTTAATCCAGAAAAATTAGACGAAGAACTACACATTCGCGCCATTATAGAGAAATTTGATACATAATGGAGGTGTTTAACAAAGGTACAGGCACAGTACCAGGAATCTCCCATATTTCCCAAGTCTGACGCCCCTAAGTTAGGTATTGCAAAATTCCTTCTTCGGCTCCCCTATAATTAATGGTTATTCTGACGCTCGCACCCTAACCTACTTACTTATTAATCTTAAAAATAATAATGTTCAAAACAATTTGATTTCATTAGTTTTCAAATGAAACAATCACCATCGAAATCGGTCCCTCCGTTCAAAAGTTAAGATGCCACGGACAGACACACACAGATAAGCTAAGCTTACAACACTCCTCATTTTCTGTCCGGGATTATTAAACAACTATTGCCCTTAAGAGCAATAAAGTGTTTTCAAAATTGCTCCTTCATAAATAGCATCATCTATAACAATATACGGAAATTTTCTATAACTCAAATAGATTGAAGTGATGCTTAAACTATATACTAACAATGCATCTTATTTCAATACATTTAGTGACTATTTTCAAACAAATTGCGGAAATAGGGTAATGGAGAATAGGGACATTTTCACTGACTAATAAACGTAATTTAGTTTATTATTTGCAACCTTCAGCTAAGCATTGTGTGACTAAACCAACATGTAATTAATTGTTTGGTCCATAAATATCTTGTTTATATCCTAGATAAAATAAATGAAGCGGACTAAATTTTCAACTGGCTTAAACACACAGCCTCTGTTTGATAACGTTCCATTTCCATTACGGTGTATAATTGAGAGTTCTTTTAACATTGAAAAATCCTTCCACTTTTGCCTTCCTATAACTAGCTGTATTATGAAACTGTGTGCACTGTATAGTACTTCTACATATCTTTTGCTAATTTTACGAATGTTTAAGAGCTTCATATATTTTAAATAAGAGCTTAAGATATTTAGAGATTAAGACAGTTAATATAACACATATTTTTTTATATAAATGACCAACATTTCCAAATAAAATCGTTTAAATTATTTCAAATTAAAACCTTGCAACACTTTGGAGTGAAGTTTGCATTTCTTTACATTTTGTTTTGGTCTGTCGTATTGAGCAATCCCACTTCCCACTTTTTAACATTATAAATCCGAAAGTTTGTTTCTTTGTTTATCTGTTTGTTTGTTTGTTCCCTCGTCACGGTCTAATCCCTGGACCGATCTGAACGAAAATTGGTATAAGGGTAGTTTAGGAGCCGGAGAGTAACATATGATAATTTTTAACCATCTTGAGAAAGGAAGAGGTTATCAATTCGTCTGTATGTTTTTTTTTTTGTATGTTACGCGATTACTGGAAGCCCCCTGGGCTGAATTGGACAATTGTTTTTTGTTTGAAAGGGTGGTCCTATGGTCACCAAGTCAGGATCTGATGATGAGATCTTGGGGAAATCGAGGGAAACTCTAAAATATTGTTTGCAAGAATAGTGTTTTGGATTATGATCACTTGCTAGCATTCGACAAAGGTCATCAAGTGTGATGATGCTGTGCTCATGATGGAAGCTCTTAATCAACAGGTCACCTACAAAAAGTACCAATTCTTCAAGAATCTGAATCTTACAATTGTCAGAGCACTCGATACACTTTAAGACCAGGGTCGATAATTTTTGACACCAAAAAAATTATAGTAGGATTGGCCAATTGAAAAAGGAAGAAAATAAGGTCTATTTAGTTAGTTCGGTATGTATTTATTATTTAGATTATGTAGAAGTTCTGGTAAATAACCCAGGAGTGATAGACACTTCCCACTATAATATTATAAATCCGAAAGTTCATTTCTTCGTTTGTTCTGACCGATCTGAATAAAATTGGCATAGGAATAGTTAAGGAGCCGGAGAGTAAACATAAAGGACTAGCAGAAGACAGGCTGTCCGTCAATCGTCTTTAAGGGAATTGGAAACCTTTACTCAGACGCAAGAGAGACTTGTGGAACAGGCTGACTGATAAGCGTTTTTGAGGGATTTGCACAGACGCAAGGGAGAAGATCAGCTAGCGCTCGGCGTCAAGCTCAAAGTAGAACCATTTTCAGTAGATTTAATAGGAATGTTTTATTAATGCAGGATTCTATTGGTGAACCAGCTGAGCCGCTAAAGTCTCTTTTATTGTGCAATTCAGATAAATCTCTAAGATTTTTTAGCAATATGCGCAAATGCATTAATTGTTTTCAAATAACGTCGTTTGGAGTAGGTCTACAATGGTCTACATTATGCCAGAATGTTCTCCCACATTTTTCTGTGCAAGGTCAAATTTATCACAGAATCGGTCCATACTAATATTATAAAGCTGAAAACTTTGATTGTTTGTATGAACGTGCATATCTCAGGAAATACTTTGGATTTGAAAAATTTTTTTCAGTGTTAAATAGCTTATTTATCGAGGAAGGCTATAGGCTAGACATCGTTATGCTAAGAGGGATAGGAGCGGAGCACGAAATAAGAATGTTTTAAATATGGGCGATTTTTCCCTATTGACAAGTAACTCTGCATGCGCTGCGTTAGCTCACTTTAACCTTTTGCTATGCTAACCAAATTTGTTTTAAAATAATGCATTATTTGCAAAGCTGTTTTTATAAACATGATATCAATCCTTATCCAAATACATACGTTGTATTTAATTTAAGAAACAAAATTCGTATATACATCATTCAATTTAAATGAATATTATAGGAAATATCGCAGTTTTAAAATAACATCAAATGATCGAGTACTGCGACCATAGCTGATGTGCCAAGCCGGCAAGTTGTCATGAGAGGAAGGCGGTCGCGGTGATCCAAGTTAGCTCTACAAGATAGGTATTATGCTGCCCGGCCAAAGAAAGAGAATTTTGGACGGTGATGAGGAGGCATGTATGCAATATCTCATTATTCATCACAACACAAAACTATATCAAGGTATCACAACACACATAACTTGATATTCACAGAAATTTCACAAACAATATGTAATACGATCTAAGACAAATGTTTCCACCAGACCGTAGCAGACATGTTATTCCTCGTATTCGTCATAATAAATATTCCTTTATAGAGACGTCTCAATAAGAATATCATTTTTCAAATCCCCATAGCCCTTTCTCGTGTAGGGTTACCAATTAAGAAAATATTCAATATGACAAATTTTTTAATGTGATAACCTCCTATAATCGATGCAACCGACTGCACACACCAAAAAACATGGCTCATGCGGCGTTACCTCGCTCTGAGGCGTTCCATGTAGGGCTTGAAGTGCAAGCGAGAGCGCGGAACGAGCGACGGAGAGGCACAATCGGCCTTAGCTAGACCAAAGATAGTTGAACATGATACTTGTCACGTTCAACCGTCGTCAGTAAAACGATTTTACAGACAACTGCCTTTTTTGTTTAAGCTTAAATAATTAAGAATATGTTGGCCTTTTGACTTTTTTATTTCGGCGTAATGGCAACAGTAAGAATTCAAAAAAAAACAAGTGTAAAGTTTATAAATATTCTTTAAGTGTAAACTTATTTCCCCGTCTTGGTCCGGGCTCTTTTGTAGAATAGACGATCTGCCTTCTTGCCAAGCAGCTCGTAAAAGGCGAGCATAGGCTTACCGTCACTAATATCGTGACATCTGACTAGGTGGTAGAGTTTCGCAGCGACTCACCCGGATTGGTACCACCGCCTTACCTATTCCTGCCGCCATAACGTCAGTTCTTGCCGTTGGCGTGTTCCGGTTCCAATATTATAAAAAAAATGCAACTTTAAACTTTGCACTTAGGTAGAGATCGTCTAAGCTGAAATAACACGCCCAAGCATCAGTTTTACGAATTTGAGAATAAGAATAAAAATAAATTTACGTATTTCTCTCTTACATAGGCAAAAGTAGGCAAGGTATAGGTATATAATCAAGTTTAAAGAATTTTTTACTCTTCTTTTAAAGAGATAAGTGCCAGTTTTAGGTACAAAACTGCGTTACAGGTCACCAATGCACCCATCCAGTAATGGATGAATATTTTATGTTGATATATTGTATGCGTTGATACAGTATCAAACATAAATTTCATATCGCTGTCTTTAAGCATGTTGTAAATTTAAACTTATTTAGAAAATGTATTAATAATCTTGAGATTTATTTAATGCTCCATAATGTTAAGTTAATTTACCGTTTTCTTTTAAATTTTAAATTTTATTTTGACTTGTTTTTACTTTGTTTTCTGTTGTTTTAATTTATAAATATTTTGTGTAGCTAAGTTTACCTATTTTTCTTTCATGGATAATGATTGATTCTGGAAATTGGGCTGGTTTTGATTCAAGCCTATCCCAACTTACTATTTTACTATGATTCGTTTTTGTGGTAATGCTAATTTTTTTAAATATATATTGTAGGAGATTAGCGTTACGAGCGTTACCATTGTGGCAAGAATTGAATTATCTTAAATGTTGTAATTTTTGGAATTGCATTGGGTACGATATAGTGGCCCTTATTATGCTGTACCATTTTTCTTTATGGGGCAATCAGTGCTAAAGGTGTTGTAGTCCACACTTTAGGGCTTAGCTTGGGAACAGTTACAGCATGTAGGTACCATGTTTATAAACCTTTTCCCGCATTTTACTCGAAGGTGGTGACCGCCGCAGGGGCTGCATTTTATCACTGTCTCTTTTCACATTTTTTTGGTGTGGCCGTAACGGAGAACGGAACACTGAACGAGTGGTGATTGATACTCGACTTAGAACCGCTGCATGTCTATGTGGTAGTATCCATCACTATCCATAAGTCTTCATAGTATTGGTGACACCCTAACAACGTCGTGGCGAACCTGGGGATTCCGGATTTTTCACCTGTAGACTGTTACAGTAGCTTTATCTTTGGTTTCCATATCGTTGTGAAGTCTTTTATCATGGTTAATATGTGGATCAAGAATAATGATTATGAATGACTAGCTGTTGCCCGCGTGGTTAATGGTCCCACAGGAACAGTTTTTCGGAAACAAACTATCATATGTGTTAATCCAAGTTATCCTCTAAGTGTGTGCAAAATTTCATAAAAATCGGTTTAGCAGTTTTTACGTTAAGCAGTAACAACTAAACAAATAAACATACAAACTTTCTCATTTATAATAATAATAGGTTTTGGTGCAAGAAGTAATGTCTAACAGTTTGTACATTAACACGGTATCTAAAGGACTAAATTAAAGATAGCTTGTGTTGAAGTATGTAATGTTGAGGAATCTTCTTGAGGTTACATTTCACAAGACTGGATTTTCGTGGCAGGTGGCAACCCTTAATCCATTTCATAAGGTTTTACAAGCTATGAATCCTTGCCCTATCTCATTGGCAAATTTAGCGTAAACCATCTAAAGAGTTGAGACAGTCCCGTTACTAAAGTTAGATTTAATCTTGGAAATGTTGGATGTAAAAACTTTTATAGTTTGTGAACAAAACATAAAGTTGTAGAAGTATATACAAAAGCAATGTCATTGATGCTTGGTTTCTCGATACACAAACTGGGTTTTATACAGGTTTATTATTTGTGTTTCATTGTTTAATTATATTTTTATATACTACATGAGACTCCGAGGACCATACTTTGATTATTGACGCAGAAATTTACGTTTTTTGGACGACTTTTGGACATCATGTCAGAGCTTAAAGTTTTTATCACCTTGATGTGTGACGATTCTCTACCCCAGTATTCTGAAGACTTGTAGACCATTAGTGAAACCAAATACCAATGACGCGGCAGGTACGGCTTTGAAACAAGAAGATAAAGCACACAGTCTCGAACTATCTCAGCAACCCATATTAATTGATAATCTTGATAATTTGGATATCCATGTCTGCTTTGATAACTTATCATCAGGTAATCCAGCTACCATTTTGTCTTTTACAAAAAACAACGTTTATGTAAAGTTTAACCACTACTTATATTATGGTTAGGATACGGTTTTTATGTGATTTAATTGTAAACTGGCTCAGTTATTTTATAAAGTAAATAAATACACGTACAGTTACTACATATGGGGTAGCATTTCATGGAAGTGGACCATATGGTAGCACAGGATATTTGTTGTTTGGTATCCCGTATTAGAAATATAAGTATTTTCCAATACCTGGTATTGCTTTAAAGATTACCAGTAACAAAGTTGCTAGTATTGTGAATTGCAACCTGAGGTTTTGGTTTCGATAATGCCCTAAAAGAAAAAAAAATACTTTGTGCCATGGTACCTACATATACATACATATACATATATATATATATATTATCACGCCAAATCCCTTACGAGGTAAGCAAAGATAAAATCTCACGCTTCTTCTTCTTCTTCCACTTTCATTACCCTTTTCATACAAACACGCCTCTTAACACCACCCTCGGATAATATTTGAGAAATTTGGTCAACCTAGGTCTCCCCAAGGTTGTGTATGTATGTAGGTAACATCCATCCACATTTGCATTGTATGTCTACTTTGTCAATCGTTCATCAGTCCTTCTTCCTACATGACCGAACTAGCGGAACATGCCCTTTCTCATTTTAACACCAAAATTTTCCTTCAGTCCCACTCTTTCTCGGATCTTACTATTACGGACGCATATCTTTCTGTTGGCACAATTTTTATATTTTGTATATTTAATTGAATAAAAATAAATAAATGAATATAGCCCTACTTGCAATAAATAAAACTACGAAAACGGCCTAAAATTATTCAAGTGGTATTCAATACAATACAATTTCCAGGAGTGCACCTGAAACCTTTTCAGCTAATGATATCGCATCGTTTAATGGCAGGCTATTGACAAATAATAAATTGATATATAAACCTTATCTTTCAATTTATTTATTTTATAGCGACGTCCATTTCAAGAAATAAAATCTATTTCTAAAATGGATGCGGAAGAAGCCTGTATCGTTTGAAGAAACTGTGTATATACTTTCCACTAAAGTAGGGTTTGAAAGATTCATATTTTTAAATAATTCGCTAATTGTTACTAAACAACCTTTTTGTTACCAGACTCTTCGCTAATTACAGTAAATTATTTCCTCATATGGTACTAATTATTTCAACTTTTAGCCCTGATGACGCTGTAAAAAGTGAATCCGTTAAGCTTTTTATATAGTAATTAGTTATAAGTGATACGTAAAATAGTCCAAGTGTTTCTACATTTAAGAATATGAATATTTTAAAGTTTTATCAAGCACTGAGGTAAGAAAAATTTAAGATATTTAAGGTATAATTCAATGGCGGTAATTCTGCCGTTCACCAACTGAACTTATTTTAGATGCATGCTGTTTCAAATGAAACAAAAGCAAAAGAGATGGAACGTTTTAGACATGTCAGATTAGTCCGAACATGTCAAATTGAGATGTTTTTAATCAACGTTTTCGGAGTGATAGATTAACCGCCTGTAGAACTGACTTGTATGGTCTAATTAACAACTAAAAATGTTTTGTCTCTTTCTGTTACTTTTGTTGAAAGGCGACAACTATAATAAAATTAGTTTATTGAGTGCGCAACAAAATTACCACCAATATATTACTTGTAAGACAATATTAAGAACTATTTCATAAAATGATATGACTCTAGAATGAGATAGAAATATAATAGATTTTGATTAAGCATTCCTTTTGAGCATTTTATCGAAGCCGATTTATGATGTCAAGAAAAAAAATTTTAATTAACTAGGGCCACTTACACCTTAGTTATATATTTTACTCTGATTTAGCTCCTAACAATGATTAAATCAAGTTATATTTAACACTTTAATTTAGTCTTCAATTTAAATCAGGAACGTAAAAGTGGCCCTAAGCGCCTTATAAATACGGAGTAAAGTACTCCAAGTTTCAACCTGGTAATATTGTTTTTTTTTTACAATATAATACAGACTATAATAACAACGTAATTTTATCCCCACGTTGGTCCATTTTTATTATTAATAAGACGCTTAGAGTTGTAATTATTGTGTATAAGATTTTAAACTTAAATCGTCGCGAATTAATAACATTTTTAATTATTTATACGGGATACTCACGATCTCTTTTTATTTTATTTGTCGATATTTCGGCCTAGTTGCATAGGCCGTGGTCACGACGAAATAAAAAGAGATCGTGAGTATCCCGTATAAATAATTAAAAATGTTAATTATTGTGTAGCCGCCTGGTATATTTCAATAAAGTTATATGTACATAGATGTTATAATGAAAAAAATTAAATAAGGCGTAAACAAATAACAATGACACAGGGTTTGAAATTTCAAGCGTAAGAACATATGTGTACCTATTTTAGAAATCTCTTGTAGCTCCCCAAATGGTCATGTTTGTCTTATAAATTTGAGTGGTTTTACCTTCCCTGCTACTTAGTAAACAACAATATGACCCACCTGTTAGGCCAGAGGGTTACATAGCTTTTGTCTCCAGCAGAGTTTGCTCAGCGTGGTTAAAAGTTTTCAGTCCCAAAAATATTAACAATGTACCTACATATTATCTCACGCTCCTTTTAAACATGAGATCAAATCATTGCAATTATACGTATTAGCAAACATTATACGAACTGAGTTTCATGCTGGCCATTGTATTATAAAAGGAATGTTTTTTACGTATTGTTGCACAATAAAAGATTTATTTAATTCTTTTTTAAGGAACATAAAAGTAGCAAATCGTTTACGCTAAAAACTCATTGTATGTGGAGTCTACTCCAACTGTGGTAAATATTTATTATTACTTACCTACCTAATTGTCCTCATCACCTCGCACAGTGGAAGTTTTACTAAGGAATGAGGTGATAGGAAAAGGAATATATAATTAATAATTGGTTACTTCCGTATCGATCCCGATGTCCGAAGATGGTTGACGGCCTGTAGTCCACTGATAATACTCCAGGAATGATGTTATCTCCCGTTTAACAAGATCACGTCCGACACGTGTCACATTACACCATGTGTAACATATGTATGTGTATGTATGTGTATAAATATGTGTATGTCCACATACCGAATTTATAACCTAATGTCCGAATAACATTAAGGTTCGCCCGACGCGACTTTAATTATACAATTGTATGCCGTATAAAACTCAATCACCCGATATGAATACCGATTAAATTAGATTAAATTTTACAAGAAGCGACCGAATGTCATTTTCCGTAGTTGATCACCGTGAGTATACGTGGCGCTAAAACAGCTACGGCTATGACACAGATTCGACATTTGACACTGACAGGTTGCCAGATGCAAAATACGTATACCGAATAGTGAGTGTGCTTATAAGTTTTACGTATATTATATTTTCTATTCTGTTTGGTTTTTATTTCGGGTGGCAAATGAATATCGTCGTCTATAGATACTCTAGATTTTACTAACTGGTTATCCAAATTAGGTTCAAACTAAGGTCAATTTTCAGCACCTTTAAATAATGTAATCTTAAAATTAAAAATGTTCAATAAACAATTGACAAAACCTACATGTAATGTATCCAAGTTTTCCTAACGGGTGTAAACGATCGATTCGTTAAAAATCTATGAGGCTACAGACACAAATTCAAACACACACACACATACACAGACTAGTCAATCTTATAACATTCCTTGTTTGCCCCCTGTTTTTTTACGTAAGGGTTAACACAACTCAACATATGTTTAGGAGCTACGACGTCACAGATAAACACATATAAACTAATCAAATTTACTGCATATCTCATTTTTGACGTGATGTAAAATGTAAAAGCCAAAATTCACATCCCACCTCAATCATCAGGTTCTTGTCATTAAGTCCTCATCATGAGAAAAATATGAACATATTAAGTTAGGTCAAGTCGAATGAGTCCAAACTCGATGCGTTTACCAGCAGGAATTCCAGGGTTACGTCTCCTATCTTCGAGCTCCATCATCGAACTAGCTCAGTTGTACTCGTTAGTGTTGCAACTGTTAGGTCTTAAATATGCTTAAAAGTGCAATAAATACCAACAATAAATAACAAAGTGCGTCTGATATCCATTTCAATGGTTACAAATGTGCTGCAAATGAGCTTATGACCTTCAACGCTTGGAAAAACCTAAACGAGCTATAGTTAAGAATCGTCTCGATCATAATATCTTAATCATAATCTTAATTTCTTTGACGATAAGAATGGTTACTAACTTTTCATTCAAATAGTTGAATGAAAAACTTGTTAATCAATATAAAAAATGATATTAATCTTAATTCTCTCGCTACCTAGAGATAAAACCTAGCAATTTATTTTCCAGGAACATTTATAAAATAAAATGAAATAACTCTTTATTGTGCTTCAAACTACAAAATAAATACACTAAAAATGAAACTTAAAAACTTATGGAGATATAATTAAAGAAATGTTGCATGATGTTGCTCTTAATACACGAAAAGGAAATTTTACGGATAAAATATCAATTCTAATATTTAAATATTTTAAAAGAATGAAAAAAATAAACAGACTAACTTTAATCAAGTCAGATTGAATGTAGAAAGTGACGTTTAACCATACTTCTAAAGATATTGATATTTTGGGCCTTCCTTACTTCTATAGGGAGCGAGTTTCAAAGCGTTACTGATAGCGAGGTAAAAGATTGGGTTTAATAGTTAGTGTTACGAGAGACAGAGAGAGGGATTTGGAGAGAAAGATAATCACTAGATCTAAGAAATTAAACTTCACTATTGCAAAATTTAAATTTCTCCTTTTTATATGGGTTAAAGAGAATACAATACAGCAATGAGAGATTTACAATTCTGGTGAAGATGGATATGCAACCACTTGAGCTTATACCGAAATTCAATAACGTGATCAAATTTACTCAGCGAAAATATGAACCTAATACAGAAATTCATGTAAATTTAGTTGGATTGGGTAGTAGTAGAAATTCGTTAGGTTGAAGGCTACTGTTGCGTTTTGATTAAGGATAGTTTCTCTGGTGAGTCGAATCACTCAAATTTCATGTCATGCTGAGTACATGGTTTGTACTCTAATGTATGCTCAAATATTATACTCCATTAACGGTTTGAAAAAAAACCCTTCCTTAGGCAATATTTAAATCATCTACATACACAAAAAATAAGTATTTTCCTTGATTTACCTGAGATTGCTTATCAGATCAAAACTTTGTATCAATGGAACCATTTTGAAAGTTTCTTCTTTTAAATAAAAAAATATTTTTTTAAATCGTTTCAGAAATTACGGAGAAATCGCTTAACACACATAAAAATATGTGTAGAATCTTTACTTTTAAAAATATAATATATACTTAGTCGGACATGTTCCTCCTTTTTTAACCGACTTCGAAAAAGGAGAAGGTTTCTCAATACGACCGTATATATTTTTTTATGTGTATTCGCGGATAACTTCGTCGTTTTTTGTTCATTATCATCATCATCAGCCGGAGGACGTCGATTGCTGGACATAAGCCTTCCCCAAAGAGCGCCACAAGTCACGGTCGCCAGCCGCTTGCATCCAGCGGCTCCCCGCGACTTTGACCAGATCGTCAGTCCACCGGGTGGGAGGAGCAACGCTCGGTCATCCAGGTACTAGGTATCTTCACGCCCATATCCACGAAGAGGTAGGCAGAGGTACAACCAAGGCATCCACGACTAGCCGAAGACACTAAGTCCCACAATGTGATTGGTGGCAAGCCTATCGCCAACCGGGCACATTTCCGATCCCGAGCAACATTTTTTTTTAATTAGAAAATTGAAAAAATTCAATTTTCTTTTTGTTCGCCGACCCGGGATTCGAACCCGGGACCTCATGCAGTCAAGTCCAATACCCGGACCGCTAGACCACAGAGGCCACAGAGGAACTAGGTAATTAATATAAGTAGGGTTTAAGTGTAGGTCAAGTATTAATACCTAATGATTAATATGTACGAGTACATAAATCACTTTTGTGAATAGTCCAAGTACTTTTCGCTTTTTAGTAAAGTTTTCTTTCATTGATCTTATTTTTTTTATCAATGTTGAGTTTTTTTAGTTAATTGTTTGAAGTCGGGTTTTTTTTGTTAATAATTATTCGAAATCGATTACAAATTAGAGAGTACTCGTGTGATATAAAAAACAGTTGAATTAAGAACCCCCTGTGTTTTCGTATTACTACCGGCAAACGCTGTTCTATCATACACAAAAATTCAACGTCATCAGCCAAAATGTAATGGTTAAATAAAACCAAAATGGTTATCCAAACCATTCTTTTTTTGCGATTTTCTAAAAGTTGCCAAAACAAAAGTTGTTACTTTTGATCATCAAGATATTACCGATTTAGTCCTTCTCGACTTCAAAATGAAATAAGTTTTTTTTAAAATATTAAAGGGAGATGCTGATATAATAATCAAGACTAAAATCTCATACGTAAAAATCTCGTATGTTTGTAATTGCATTCTGCAACGGTTCGACCAATTTTTTTATACATAACATGGTAGGTAGGGAAATAAACTACAGGGTTACTGGTACCTGACGCATAACCTTTCTAGCATAAAATTTTTAACTTGATTTCATTTTAATATTTTAAAAAGATTTATTTCTCTTTGAAGTCGGTAAAAGGACCAAATCGGTAATGTGCTCGTCATATTGTTTACCGAGTGGATTAAATACGGGTGTATGGCAAACCAAACCCATTATCTCATCACGTGCTTCACCCACACATTATAATAGGAATATTAATTTGGGCAGCGTTTAATGGAAAATCTGTCAGAAAATCCACCCTTTCAATTTGTAACTGTTTATAAATACTTTAAGGGATTTGTAAAACTGGACATTTTCTTTTAATACAAGAATATTTTATAGTCTACATACGTATGTCGCAGCCAAGTGGTTGACGCTAATTAACGCCATTCAACCACAAACCTAGATGTATGGTTGAATCATTATCCTACTCAAAACGTTCTACACAGCAGCTAACCGACAAGCCGCTGCAATATCGAAGTAATTCATTATTTCAATTTGTAAATCTATTATTTTTTTTGTAACACAAGAATATATTGAAAGCTTCTACATATGTATGTCTCAGCCCAGTGGTTAAAATAGCTGTTCAGTTGCACAGCTAGTCATTTCATTGAATAACCCCGTTCAATCACACACCTAGCTGTATGGTTAAATCGTTATCCTACTTAAAACGTTCAACAAAGCAGGTGACCGTTAAGTCGCTACAATATTGAAGTAATTCATTACTTCGATTTGTAAAGTGTTAATTTTCTTTTTATACAAGAATATTGCAAGGTTCTACATATCTACATGTGAAATTCCCCATTAAATATTCCCTATTGATGGATTCATCGTATCTCATGAACGGCTGTACTCAGAGATATCAATTTAAATTTAATTTATCATTAAGTTACGACACAAAAATGAAAATTTAATGACACATTAAAAGATTATTAACGCCTTTGAGTGTGGTTTTATGTACAAATGTTTTTGCTTTTTAAAATCTAATAAAGTAGTTTTTATTTAGTGGGTTTGTAAGATTTTCCAGTTAGATTTTAGAGTTGTTAATCAAATAAACTATGTTTGTTTCGCGATGAAGTGGCGAAAAATTAATACTTATTATACTCATTGTTAAAATTACAAGTTCAAGCTTAAGAAGAATCATAATTTAGGCGCTTTCAATGCAAGAATATATTTATGCCTCTGGCGTAGTATATGGTATATACTACGCCAGTTACTATATTACTCTAGTACTACGTTACTATACTACGACTCATCTTTGACTATATCACATTCCATCAGGTGAGTTGTGTGATATCATATCAAACAGAACAAACAGTCTTAAAATGAAAAATTATCTATAAATCCCAATAAAAAATATTCGTAATCTAGATAAGAATAATTTCAATTACATTTTTTAAGAAAAGGTCGCATGGAAATCTATTCATTCGTTTAAGAGTTATGATATGATAGACACAGACGCCTATAACTAATAAAACCCTTCTGTTTCCATCTAGGGTTAAAAAGAAATGATTTCGTCTTAAGAATTTATTGTCAAGAAAGTAACAGGCTTAGCAACAAAAAAAATAGTGGCAATTGGAATAAGAGAATGACATCTTTTTCTATTCTGTTAAATTTCTTGTTAATCTTTGACTCGTCGCTCACAAAAAACGGTATCCATTGGAAGGTAGTCAGGTTATTCTTCAATGGAGTTTGAACCGGGGAACTTGCTAAACTAGCTTTGAAAAGCCACTTCGCGTTTTATTTGTATTTTAAAACAGTCACGCGATTGCTATTTATACGGTGCAAGTCCAACCAAATATCGAATTGTAAAAAGGGTTGCATTAGTAACAACTGCAATGGCCAATTTAATAATAGTAGCCCAAACAATAATTATATGCTTACATGCAGATTGTGGTTCTACAATTTGGACCGCTCGTTAAAATAAAGCTATGTATATTGTTCTATTTATAAATAAAATCCCAGAAAATCTTTTATACAGATTTTAAATTTATTACGCAATACAATACTTATATTATTGCTCCAAAAGTATCTTCACGCCCATATCCCTGAAGAGGTAGGTAGAGGCACAACCAGGCACTCACGACTAGCCGAAGACACTAAGTCCCACAATGTGATACGTGGCAAGCCTATCGCCAATCGGGCACATACCCAAACCCGAGCAACATTTTTTTAATAAGAAAATTGGAAAAACCAAATTTTCCTTTTGATGCCTGACCCGAAATTCGAGCTCGGGACCTCACGCAGTCAAGTCCAACACCTAAATCGCTAGACTACAGAGGCGATGTAATTGCTTCACTAAGTAGTAAGAGCTGTAAAGAGGGTTTTTCCGACGGTACAACCGCTTTCTGTACCCATAGTGTCAGAGCTCGCCATTGGTGGTAGTTCTTCTGACCACAAAATAAACTTAATTTTAGTGCTATCTTTTTCCAGTGAAACAAAAACAAAAGAGATAAAAGTACATCTAGATCTGTCAGATTATGCCGGCAGACTCGTGACATTTTTAATCAACGTTTTCCGAAGACTGGATTAAAAGTATAGAAATGTCCTGTACAAACCAATCTGACAAGGATAAACGTGTTTTGTCTCTTTCTTGTACTATCGTTGAAAGAAGATAGCGATAACTTAAAATTGGTTTAGTGAGTGCGCAATAAAATTAACACCTTTGTCGTGTTCTATGTTAGCGGGTATTTTTATACGTGGTTTAAGATCCTGGCCATAAAAAAGTATGGTGTATAGCAAACGGTTAACAATTAAAAAAAAAAGTATCTTCACGCCCATATCCCCGAAGAGTAAGAGGTTAACTTACGTCAGAAACTATCTCATTAAAAAAAAGTATCTTCACGTCCATATCCCCGAAGGGGTAGGTAGAGGTACAACCAAGGCACCCACGACTAGCCGAAGATACTAAGTCCCACAATGTGATAGGTGGCAAGCCTATCGCCAACCGGGCACAATTCCAATCCCGACAAACATTTTTTTTTTATTAAAAAATTGGAAAAATTCCAATTTTCTTTTTGTTGGCCGACCCGGATTCGAACCCGGGACCTCATGCAGTCAAGTCCAACACCCGGACCGCTAGACCACAAAGGCGATTGACAACTATGAATATGAATATGTATGAATTTTATCAAGATTTTAGTGGTTTGTAAGTTATAAATCATAATTGTTGCAATCTTCATTAGATAGGCAACATACAGTCACAAAATATTTGAAATAGAAACTTCAACGTGGCATCACTAATTTATTTGTCTTTAAGTAAACCTTGTTCATAAACTTATATTGTCTTATTCGTGTATTTAGTGCCTACCAGTGCTAGATTTATTGAAATATAATACCTATTTGTGTTCAATGGACTTATGCGTCTCCTACAGTACGAATCACAGCGACCTATCGAACATAACACATACAGTCCACTTGCTAAAAACAACCATCTTGTCAAAAAAATGCGTATTTATGTACATCAATGAAATCATCGTTGTTGAGGTGCATAAACTTTTATAAATTATTAAGACAATCTCAAAAACCACAAGACGGAACTTGATAAAAGTATAAAACCACCTCCAAGTTGTGATCTATCTGCTTCCGAAAGCAGAATTAATAAATCGCGAGGGTGTAATGAAATTTTAGTCGCACATTTTCTAGTTTCAAGTTTCAAAAGAAGGGCTTAAAATTTTTTATTAACTAGTTTAAAGCAATCATTGGTATCTAATGACTGACAGCGGCCTTTCTAACAAGAAAGATAAACAACCAACAAGAAGACAAACTTCTTTAGCCGCTTGAAGTGTTTTTTTGATAGGGGCTGAAATTAATGAGCTTGAATCCCCTATTTTTTAAATTATGTCTATGTGCTTAAGTGGTTGTTACAACTTTGCCAATCTTTGGAGGTGAGCAGGTAGCTCTGCTCGAGAATTCGTTGTTTATTTATGTTGGACTATCTTCAACGTCCACACCAAAGACTGTCTCGCAGGACCAAACCTCTATTTTGTGAATTCTGATAACATTAATGATGAAAAAGAATATAGACATGGTCAATATTATAGCTGCATTCACAGGTTTTAAATAGGACATATAGTGTGCTATAAATAAATTGGACTTACCAGACCCCAAAATATAAAGACACCAAATATATTTAGCTCTACACAAAACACACACACACACACATACACACACACACACACACACACACACACACACACACAGAGAGACACCGCATACACACACA
>NJDC01001296.1:59328-86606 GCA_002245475.1 Calephelis virginiensis
GTCACAAAATATTTGAAATAGAAACTTCAGCATGGCATCACTAATTTATTCGTCTTTAAGTAAACCTTGTTCATAAACTTATATTGTCCTACTCGTGTATTTAGTGCCTACCAGTACTAGATTTAATGAAATATAATACCTATTTGTGTTCAATGGACTTATGCGTCTCCTACAGCACGAATCACAGCGACCTATCGAACATAACACATACAGTCCACTTGCTAAAAACAACCATCTTGTCAAAAAAATGCGTATTTATGTACACCAATGAAATCATCGTTGTTGAGGTACATAAACTTTTATAAATTATTAAGACTATCTCAAAAACCACAAGACGGAACTTGATAAAAGTATATAACCACCTCCAAGTTGTGATCTATCTGCTTCCGAAAGCAGAATTAATAAATCGCGAGGGTATAATGAAATTTTAGTTGCACATTTTCTCGTTTCAAGTTTCAAGAGAAGGGCTTAAAAATTTTTGTTAACTAGTGTAAAGCAATCATTGGTATCTAATGACTGACAGCGGCCTTTCTAACAAGAAAGATAAACAACCAACAAGAAGACAAACGTCTTTAGCCGCTTGAAGTGTTTTTTTGATAGGGGCTGAAATTAACGAGCTTGAATCCACTATTTTTTAAATTATGTCTATGTGCTTAAGTGGTTTTTACAACTTTACCAATCTTTGGAGGTGAGCAGGTAGCTCTGCTCGAGAATTCGTTGTTTATTTATGTTGGACTATCTTCAACGCCCACACCAAAGACTGTCTCGCAGAACCAAACCTCTATTTTGTGAATTCTGATAACATTAATGATGAAAAAAATATAGACATGGTCAATATTATAGCTGCATTCACAGGTTTTAAATAGAAAATATAGTGTGCTATAAATAAATTGGACTTACCAGACCCCAAAATATAAAGACACCAAATATATTTAGCTCCACACAAAACACACACACACACACACACACACACACACCACACACACACACACACACACACACACACACACACAATACAAAGTTCGAGCACAAACAGCTCGACCTTCGTGGAGTGCAGTCGAATTCTCCTGATGTGTGTGTGTGTGTGTGTGTGTGGGTGTGTGTGTGGGTGTGTTGTCGGTGCTAATAAACAAGTTTAGTAGGGGGTGTGTGTTAAATTGCAAATTAAATAATTTTATTTAAAATTCGAATATTTCATATTGCATATGGATATGAAAAACGGTAAGGTATAGGATAAGGTATTTTTTAGTCAAATCAGTCAGAAATTATGGAAGCTATACGCTCTTTACGGATCTAGGTCGACTTACTCTGTAACCCTGTATAAGTAACGATTTATCTGAATTCCGCTGCAACAGGTTATTGAGGGAAGATAGGAAAAGCATAACCGAATAAAACATTCAGCAGCCATTCGTAATAATATCCACAACAGTGGGTGGACATTATGGAACATTAACAAACTTATTTAAAATGTGCACTCCATTTTAAACTTTATTGCAAGTGGTAATAAGATATTATAATTTAAATGGAAAGTTTATATTTTATTCAACCGTTCATAAATACCAAGCTGACAGCAACCATTTTTGGGTCGTTCGATTGGCATTATCTTTTATGTGACAACTGACAACTACCCACTATTAACATAAAAATTCTTCCATCTTTGTTATTGAGAAACACGTTGTTGAGAATATGTTTAAAGTTTACTTCTTTAATCTGCGTTTTCAAATTAGTGTTCAGTTATTAATTTTACTGTTTTTAGATTTTCAGTAAATCAATCATTGGACGTTTTAAACCCATTACTTAGTGTATTTTTAGTGTTGTTGTATTTAGACCTTGTGTGCAATAAAACATTTTCATGACTGTTCTGTTTAGTTTTAAGAAGATTAAGACTTACGTGTATATATTAAAATAGATAGCATAACCACTTTACAAAATGAATGTCAATGTAATGTAATGGACAACATCTGTTTAAATATTCAAAACATTGTTTGTTTTAAAGATGAAGTATGTAATGGTATCTTTATTACATTTACCGTGGGGCGCCCTTTACACAAATACCAAAATTAATGAAACTCAGACTCAGAGTTACAGTACTATGTTACTCAACGTTCAAACCTGATTCTACGAATCTGCGCCTCGTCGATAAAGGATAAAAGTAGTAAGGTTTGTTTGCGAGTATCGTAAGGTAAATTGTTCAGTGGTACTTGTGAAATTAACTTCGATAAAATTTTGTAATCATGAAAAATAACATTCTGCAGAAAATAGTAAAATTCTGGTGTTAAATATTAAACACGTAATAAAAAAATCGAGTTTTATTTATTATCTTGATTAAGTCATGCTTGTACCTACCAGTCAATCTGGTCGTAACAATATAATATTCCGAAAGTGGAACTTTTTATTTGAAAATCTGCCCGTGTATACTTTTCATTGCACGTGACTGTACCTGTGATACTAATGCATCTATTGCATCATTTTACTGACTAACCCTTCATCTCATCGACCATACAGGGATGTATCGTCGATGCTTCAACCGGATCACGATCGGGGCGCACATTGACCATAAGTTGTGAATAGTAGTTAATCTAATCTTTGTCCGGACAAGTCTTTAACTTTTGAAAGAATGAAATAAAATTATTTATTTGCGAAATATGTGTGTAAATGAGATGTTATAAAAGTATTTAAGTATATCAACATATTATTCTACCATATTTTGGTGTACAAATATTTTAACATTTATAAAAAATATTATTTAATTAAATATGCTTTCATTTTTAGGCCAATTATTTGTATTTATAACTAGTTTAATGATTTATTGCCAAAACATTTAAAAACTATAATTAAATTTAACCCTGTCTACCGTAAACTACCACCGTTTCCAAACCTAGCCAAACAGGACAAGAAACGGCGAAACAAACTCCTCGGCAACCACACTTTCATTATATGTGGTTAATAATTATTAGTTATTAGTATTCATTGTATTTGGTTATTAATATCATTTATTTGCACTATTCTTATTTCCTACGTTTATACATTTAACATAAAAAATAATATTAAAAATATAAACATAAAAAGCAGGTTACCAAAAACGGTGGTCTTAAAACTAAACCGTCAGTGGTCAATGCGACAGAGTGAGGAATCTCCGCACAATGCGTGCCGTCCCCAAAATAGCTGCCTTCTGAATTCGGCCCTTAACCCAGGGTTGCAATGCGAGTCTCTTAAGACGTTGGTCGAGACTCTTCGCTTTTAGACCATTTACTGATACGACTATCGGGACAATTATTGTTGAGTCAACATCCCACATGTCAGTAACCTCGTGAGCTAAGTCTATGTATTTTGTCAACTTTTCCTTTTCAGCTTTCACGAGGTTAATGTCACACGGAACAGTGATATCAACAAGAAAAGCCCGGCGGCCCAACCGATCTAACAGCACAATATCAGGTTTATTGGCGACAATAGTTCTGTCCGTGATGATAGATCGGTCCCAGTAGAGCTTTGCATGGCTATTCTCAAGAACTGGTTCCGGTGTATACTTGTAATAAGGCAATTCAAAACCTATAAGTCCATATAGAAGAGCAAGCTGCTGGTGGATAATTTTGGCTACTTGGTTATGTCTGTGCAAGTACTCGTCGTTGGCAAGATGAGAACAACGGGAAATAATATGCCTAATAGACTCACCAGGACGATGGCACGCTCGACATATGTCAATTGTGCCATCCCTCATGATGTATTTCCGATAGTTATTCGTCTAGACAACCTCGTCTGCAATTGCATAAGCAAAACCTTTGGTTTCACCAAATAGGTCACCGAATCGTAACCAAGACACGGACGCTAGTGTATCGACATCAGGTCCATAAAGAACCTTATAAAATCGACCATGTAGTTGTTTACTCTTCCATACGTCCAAGCGATCCTGAGTGCTAAGTACCACCGGTTTATGCCAGTTCTCTTTACCTAAGGAGAGCGGAGAGCGGAGTCAGTCCATTATTCACTGACACTACATCACGATGCATTTCACATTCAACATGTAGGAAGTATTCTCTAAGATTGTATACTTCACGGTTATGGAGGTTTTTGGCATTAAGGAAGCCATGACCTCCAGATTTCCGAGGAATATACAATCTCATCATAGATGAGCGTGGATGATGCATGCGATATGTTGTCAATAGTTTACGGACTCTTCGGTCCAGGCTATCTAGTTCTGTCTGAGTCCATCTTAATATGCCAAAGATGTAAACCAAAACAGGCATCACCCAGCTGTTGAAGGCGCGCACTTTATTACTCCCTGACAAAAGGCTTTTCAACACTTTTGTCAAGCGACCAAAGAAACGTTTTATCACCAGCTATTTAACGTCCCGATCCAGTATACCTAGACCCTCTGGCATACCAAGATATTTGTAAGTTTTGGTTTCGGAGAGAGATCTGAGAGATATTGTCTCTGAAAGTTGTAAATAGTCGCTCTGTACAACCTTGTACAACCGCACATTTATCTACGCCAAACTCAATCTTAATGTCACTACTAAATGTATGTGTTACATCAAGTAGTGACAACAAGTCTGGTTTATTTGATGCAAACAACTTGAGATCATCCATCTCTCACCCCCTCTACGCAACCGATAACCTAGCTTTAAATCCCTTAGTAATGTACTCAAAGGATTTAAAGCCAGACAAAATCACAATGGACTCAAGCTGTCACCCTGAAAAATGCCCCGCTCAATCCTTATGGGTTTGGATGTGCAAAGACTCCTTCCACCTCCTGGAAGACAAAGGGCTGTGGTCCACTGTCGCATACATGAAACCAGAAACGAGCTTAGAACTGTATCAACTTTGTACAGTTCCAACACTCGTTGCAACCACGTATGCGGTACCGAATCGTAAGCCTTTTTATAGTCAATCCAGGCGGTGGAGAAATATTTACGGTTTTTGAGAACCTGTTGGTTAATAGCCATGTCAATGAGGAGTAGCTCCTTAGTACCACGAGACCCAACCCTACATCCATTTTGAGCAGGATCTAAAATATTATTTGCATAAAAGTGTTTATTTAATTTTGAGGTCAAAATGGATGTAAGTAATGTATACAGTGTAGGTAGGCACGTAATGGGTCTAAAGTTTTTAGGATCCGTGGTACTGCCTGATTTATGGAGCAAAAAGGTGATTCCTGTTGTCATAAAAGATGGGAGAGATCTAGATTCGATGGCGTCTTGGAATTGAGCAGCTAAGCGTGCGTGTGAAGAACGCAACCATTTCAGCCAAAAATTATGCAGTCCATCTGGTCCCGGACTTTTCCAATTATGCATCCGATGGGATGCATCCATTATGTCATTAATTTCAATAGTAACAGCTGTCATTGGTTGCAATAATTTACTATTAACTTTTTATTAATTATTATTAACTTTGTCGTGGTAACGGTGTTCATTATAAATAAGTAGAGATAACCTTTTAAGAGATTGTTATGTTAGAAACGTTGCTTTATATTGACAACTTAGGCTGGATTTAAACGCATTTAAACTGTTCCAAGCAAAAATGACCTTTTTCGAGCAAAAAAATGATAAAAAACAGTCACTTATTATGAACAAAAAACGTTTTAAATTAACGTTGTACATTTTTAATGACGGGTAATGTAGCGACAATACTTGTAAGCACATTTTATAAAATATGCAAATTTTTTTTTAATGGAAAATATGTAAAATCGCGTGCTGGCAATTAAGTGATTTCGTGTATTTTCCACAGAAATAATTTGTTTCTGAGAAATCTCGTTTTCCTAAAAACTTGCGTATTACATTTTTAAATTATTACTTTTAGAACTTAACATATTTCTTTAAAATACGTCCTGATTTCTCTATACCAAATTATTATGATGGTGCAGCTGTATAGAGACAGCTCGCGGCACGCAACCAAACGACTCAGTTTGCTGATAGCTGTTTGTTCGGCACAGTCTTAAGCTAAACTTGGTTAACACGCTAAACAGCGTTTAGAACTGCAGTTTACATATCGGGTAAATAGAACTTGGTTCAATCTGAACCGAGTTTAAATTCTGAACGTCCGATTTCCTTCATTTAACTCGTAATAAGCGTTTAGTCAATTATCAAGTGTGTTAATAATTTCAATTTAACTGTCAAAGAAATTTGCAAAACAGATGCTTGTATCTAACAAAGCCCAGTTCTTAAGATGGCCCATTTTAAATAGTTTGTATTTTTTAAAATTCGAAAGAGTTTAAATTGCTACCTACGGAACATGATAGTAATTTAAACTCTTTCAAATTTAAAAAAATACAAAATATTGAAAATAGGTCATCTTAAGAACTGGGCTGTCTATGGCACAAGTACCTTATTTTATTATTAAACTATTTTGCGTGAAATATACGTCAATGATTTTACGTGATTAGTAAATTTTCGGGGAATTAGAATTACGTAAACTTTAAAAGAGTACTTGGAGTATTTTATCAACCACATCAGAACTGATAATTGAACTGGTTTACGCTGAACTTTTTTTTGTTTATGTATCAACTCTTAAACCAAATTACATCTATAATATAAAAATGAATAGCTAAATGTGTTGGTAAGCGCATAACTTCCGAACTACTGAACCGATTTGGATAATTCTTTTATTATTGTATTAGTTATTGTCAGAAGAAGGTTTTAATGAGAAAAACCCGGATAAGTTGCAGGGAAAATGGGAAAAATAATACTTTATTACCTTACTTTACATTACTGAATGGGTGAAACGAAGTTCGCCGGGACAGCTAGTTTCAAATAAAATTGTCTATAAACTTTTGTAGTTTGTCTAGACAATTTTGTTCTCACACGACAATGAGCCCTCAACACTAACTGATTTTAAATAAAAAAAATCTTTAATCAATACTAAATGCATTAACTTGTAATAGAGGGTAGCGTTTCCTTTTAATTGCAACAAAGCATTTGTGTTAGGAAGCGCTGTTTAAAAATACTACAACATTACAAAAATATGCATTTAAGTAAAGCCAGTTCATCACTAATAAGTAGGCTATAATGGGGATACATGACAGTTACTTTTTAAAATTAAAATGAGAAAAAAAATGGGTTTCGCTAAGCTGGGTTTTCAATATAATCGGTGAAATAAGCCTTTACAGTTGTTGCAGTACGCGGATCACTCTAACTGCCTTATTATCTGCTTTTACCACATGATAATATTCTGGATTTATAAAACATGCACGGAATTTGAAATCTTATATCTATAGTAATAAAGTCCACATTCATATTGTTGTATCAAAATGTTTGATGTAATGTACGATTGTCGGTAAAATGCAAGGCTCGTATATCGTTGAAATTATTTAAAGTGGCGTATTTGCGGTAGTTCGCTCGATAAGGGTACATAAGCTCGTGTAATCAAGTCGAATTTAATGCGTACCTTTTTTCTGTTAATAGATGTAGATACTTCTGTAGAAAATTTTAATAAAATGTGTACATTAGGGCTACCAGCGGGTTAATGAATATTTAATGACTGCTACTAGGTGGAAGAGTTTTTCAGCGACTCGCCCGGTTTGGTACCACCGCCTTACCTATTCCTGCCGCAATAACGTCATGACGTGTTCCGGTTTGTAGGTTAAGATAGCCGGTAAACTTACTTTTCCTCGAGGTCTAACATCCCGGCCTCAGGTTGGCAACGCACCATTACCACCTTTGGTGTCTCTAGGCGGCGTGAATTTCTTACCATCAGTAAATCCATCCGCTTGTTTGCCTTCCATTATCATAAAAAAAATGACATTAACTGATTACTTGATAATTGACGTCTCTGAGTGCGGCCGTGTTTTTAACTGACTCAAAAAGAGGAATTGATAACCCAAATCTCTGTACGTTTTGGATATTATTTTGTATGTTTGTAAGGCGATTACTCGGTTAAAAATAGGTTTTAATTGTTCTTTGGGAAGGCCACCGGTCCGAGATTATTCCATATAAATTTTATCACGATCTCTTTGATGTTCAGTCCTCAGTTTGGATTCCTGTATAATATAAATAAGTAATAATCTCCTGTGTAAGAATGGAATCTGCCTTCCAGCTACAAATCTTCCGAATAAGGATCCATCGCGTTACCTATTCCTGCCGCCATTGTGACAGTGTCATGTTCCAATCCGGAGGGTAGGGTATCCGATAGACTTGACACACTTTGCCTGACACCTTATCCACAGAGACAACTATGGTGTCTATAGGTCAAGATTACGTCTTAATATCAGGAGACCCGGGTGGTTGTTCGATATCCTATCACATAAAAACGATTCGACTAGGGGTTAAGCTTTGTAATTCATTTAATTTTTTATATATCTCGTTGTCGTCATCATCGATAACTTGACATGTTTATCTTTTTTGCTTTGCTTAAGTTTTTCTTGCTTTAAAGTCAAAGGTTAAAAAAAGGCTAAGTAAAAGAAAACTGTACATATTTTACCTCTTAGGAAGTAGCAATTGTTCGAATGATGAGCTTTGAGAAAAATGTATATGCTAATCCTAATATTAGAAATTACAAATAGCCCCCGATGCAACATATCCGCAAATTGTGATTATGAACTATCTCAATCACTTCAGCATTCATACCAAAAATTCATCGAAATCAGCCTTTTCATTTAGGAGCTAAGACGTCGCAAACGTACATAGAGCTGTCTCAAACTAAAAGTTTGAGACAGCTCTATGTACGTTTTTCTTGCTTTAAAGTTAAGGGTTAAAAAAAAGGCTAAGTAAAAGAAAACTGTATATATTTTACCTCTTAGGAAGTAGCAATTGTTCGGATGATGAGCTTTGAGAAAAATGTATATGCTAATCCTAAAATTAGAAATTACAAATAGCCCCCAATACAACATATCCGCTAATTGTGATTATTAACTATCTCAATCACTTCAGCATTCATACCAAAAATTCATCGAAATCGGCCTTTTCATTTAGGAGCTAAGACGTCGCAAACGTACATAGAGCTGTCTCAAACTTTTAACACCTCTCTTTTGCGTCGGGGGTTAAAAATTGTTTTAGAAACCTTAATGCTATTTAAAACCTGTATAAGCATACCTCGCATCTATAGACGTCTACACGTCTTTTATGTTTTCAGTTTTAAGTAGTTAGAGAGACTGTTCCCCTTTTAATTAATCTTTTTATTTTTATAGACAAAGTGTAAAGTGATTTGTTAGACGAATTAAAAACAATAAATCTATTTACCTTGTCCCAACTGCATAATCGTAATATTTTAGGAACAAATTGCCCGTGTCTATAACCCTAAAATGCTACGACATCAAAGACAGACTAAAATGGATATGCTACAATTTGTAGCATTCCGTTTATTTTGCCCTCAATTAAACATTTTTGCTCAACGTAAATAATAAATTTGCGTAAATAAGTTTATGCAGAGTTTTTACAAAACCGGGATGTTTACAGGTCAAGAGGTTAGGTCGCAATTGTCGGGTCGTCGAGAGGGACAACATAAAACTTGAGTTGTTTGATCAGTGGGCCCGAGTTTTGAGAACATTTGCCATGTTTGCACAAATAATTGGACAAATATTTGAAAACATCAATTCGATGGTCTGTTCACTCTTTAGGTCGGGTCCAAATAAGAAGTAAAGTGAGTGGACGTATTTTTTACATTTCCTAAGTAAAGAATTTTAATATGAATTTGTCTATTTCGTGTTAGTATTTTGTAGTTTTATTGTTAAATAGTTGTTTGTATAAGATTACTTTCGATTAATAATATTTAACACTCTTTTAAATAACAGCTCCATCTAATCGTCTTCTTCGTCAATCATAAATTTTAATGGACACATTACCGCCAATATACTTATTGGTTATCTATATAAAGTACCGGCTAGTCACAATTGAATAATATTTCTCTTTCTTTTGGGTTGAGAACAAATGCTAAACATAATTGAATTTTTTCGCTTTTCAGTAAAACTTCAGCAATCTTTAAATAAGATTAGTAGACTGATTTACATCACAAACACATAGCTAGTACATTATCTGCCACAAACATTTCTATTGTCAATTGTCGCCGAAAAGTACCAAATAATGCTCGAGTCGTTTTATCAGCAGGTCCTTGTTTTGAGTATACTTACTGTGTCTGGTTTGGTTACTGTTTACTTTATGATAGAAATGATAACTAAACGAAATGAATTTTAATTTTCCAATGCCTAAATTATTGACGTGACAAACGAGTATTTGTATTTAATGTTTAAATCATGCAGTTTCGATACGTAACGGTTTTAGTGATTTTTAAAATTTTTAGAAGAATTTAAAACAATTGAATATGTTGATATATGTTATTTAGGCATTGCTAATACGAGCTTTTAATATAAAGTTTAAAAGTACTTAAAACTGCAAAAAGCTGAGTTTCATTTTCAAATTTTATAGCCTGAAGTTATTAAAATTATAGTTATTTTAGCCTTAAAATACACGACGTCATTCACCGAACCAACCGGTTTTCAGTATAATTAAGTGCTTTTGTAAACATGAAAATACTTAAACGTTTAATTCAGCAGTTAAAATGACTGTGAAGACAAAAGCAGTATCAGAATACAAGTATCAAATTTTAAGTTTTTTCCGGAATCCTTTGAAGAATTTAGGTCAATATGTATCCTGCTAATTGGTTGTTGAGAAGCGAGTGCTCGTTTTTCCATTAATACCGTGATAATAATTAGGTAGAATTTCGTTACTACCTTCCTGAGTTGGTGTCACCACCTCACTCATTGTATCAGTGCTCGTGATTATTGCGTTCCTGTTTGAAGATAGAATAGCCGGCTAACAACATGATTAAAATCCCTTCCACAGGCTATCACAGTAACCCTCTGCCACAAACATGTTTGATCTTTACGTTTTTTTAAGTCTTTTAAAAACCCATACATATTCTAAACTTTTATCGTAATGTTGTTAACAGGATTTTATTTTCAAAAAGTATTTCTTAGTATCACCAAGATACGTGTAAAATAATTATTCAATGATGTTTATTAAATGAAATAAACTATAATTATATTATCTTAATGGTCGAAATTCATTTAGAAATTATTTTTTAATCATCTAAATATCATTAAAACTTAATAGAATATGGTGTTTAAAATTATAACAAAGACAAAGCAGTATGAATATCTAATTAACTAACACAAGAATCCGTATTTAATAAGAACACATGTATATTATATTAGCTACATTTAGCCCACTGGTCCTCTTTGTTAATTAATTTTGTTGCAAAATTAATGAGATTTGACCCTAACGGACTCCCCTTGTTTCCGACACGATTAAATTATGTGGATAATACCACAAGAAAAAGCTTCCTAATTCCATTATTTAGCTCCGAATACATAAAACAATGCTTGAGTTCTGGGACCAAACCGCAACTGTTTAAGTGTTTTTCTGTTTTATTTTGTTTGAATAAAGTAGAATGGCTTTTTACTTTTAAATTAAATACCCAAGCTTTGTGATTAAAAGTGTAACCAGATTTGTTACTTAGCTGTTATAGATATTTGTTTTAATTGTTTTAGAGTTCGACAAATTTCGACATTTTAAATATCATAATATTAATACGTGAAGCAAAAACTTTGAACCCCTTTTACGAAACTTGCGCGGATGGAGGAGTATGAAATTTGGTACACTTATAGCTTACGTGTAGGAGAAGTTGAGAACGCTAATATTTTTTAATAATAATGCCTATAAAGTACATTAAATCAATAAATAAAACATTACACATGCATGTGACACACACAAAAAAAAACATTGATAACTATAAAATATCACAGTTGGCGGACAAACCATATTCCTAATGTTTGGAAACAAAGTAGTTGATCTTGATAAATTCAGATGGCGTTCTTGTGTAATAGATAACTAACAATAGTACCCTAGTAATGTTTGGACATTATATTTCAATAATTTATATTGAGCTGGGTATTAATTTTATTTTGGTCGAATTTCGAGCAATGGCGACAATTAGTATAATTTAATTATTCAATTAATTTATTTGTTGTGTTTAATGTCTAAAGACAATTTTATGTTAATTTTTAATTTAATGAAATTGTTCATATCGATCGTATAAAACTATACGAGTAGTTCAGTATTTTTGATAAATAACAAACTACCACGTTAATGAAACCGATATAACTTGTAACTAAGTATAAATTTATGTAAATATTTAATGTTTCTAAAATTCAAAGTGCTATAAACTTGCTGGAAGTTTTAAGTAACAGATATAATCATTTTCTATCGATGTCCAAATAAGCTGGGAATTGATTCGTTTGTTTTTTCCTTTTATATTTAGATATACTTACCTGCATGAAATACATATACAGATACAACTTTTTTAGATATAAAATTTCTCTAGATATGACAAGCAAAACTAGGTGGTAGAGTTTCGCAGCGACTCGCCCGGATTGGTACCACCGCCTTACCTATTCCTGCCGCCATTACGTCATGACGTGTTCCGGTTCGGAGGGTAAGGTAGCCGGTAAACTTACTTTTGCTCGAGGCCTAACATCCTGACCTCAGGTTGGCAACGCACCATTATCATTTTGGTGTCTCTAGGTGGCATGAATTTCTTACCATCAGGAAATCCGTCTGCTTGTTTGCCTTCCTATAACATAAAAAAAAGTTGTTTTTGAGCTATTTTTGAGAATGCTTATATTTTGAAAGAAAAGAAAAAATATTTATTTGCGGAATATGAGTGTTACAAAGATGTTACAAAATTATTTAAGCGTTCCTACATATTCTACCAACTTGTGGTGTGCAAATATTTTAATATGTTTTCATTATTTATTCACGATTTACTACTTACACACCGTTTTTTTTTGAGTACCAGTTAAGAGTTGTAAAGTAATTTTTTTGCACTTCTATTGCTATTAAATTACTCGTTATTACATGTATAATTTAACATTAACTATTAAAGTTAAAACAAGTATTAGGATTATTTAGGAAAATAGATTGAAACTCTTAGTTTTAATATATTTAAAAAACTATTACTCATATCATGATTCAGATATAATAAACCGTCAATAGCTATCATAAAGGTCCTAAATTATATGGCTCACAAATACCAGCTAACATATTGCTGTCCAACCTTTTTCCAACAGAAAATGTATTCATATACCATAAACTATTTTACCACCACTTCAATTTGACCTCTACTCTTGTATAGACATCGTTGCTTTTTAACAATATTGATCAATACGGGGTGTCTATTTAAATTGGTGTAAGTTTGCCACAAGCGAAAAAAGGCAAAGTCCTTTTAGAATCCTTTTAGCGAGCCGGAAATTTCTGTATTACGCTTTGAAAAATCATCTTATAAATATTTCATTTATCGCCATACATTGTGTCATTATTTTTGAAATTCGAAGCCAAATAAGGAAATGGATTAACGATTGTTGCGAAGTTAGGAAATCGTGATAAACTCAGCGTGTATGGATATACCAAAGATGTTAATTGTTTTCTTATGAGGCTGTTTTGTCATGCTTTTAATATAAATGGGTAACTTACTTTATAATCTATCCCGTCTGTGGCCTATCAGTCCGGTGTTGAACTTGAGTTCATGAGGTCCCAGTTTTGATCCCCGGATCGAGCAACAAAAGGCATGCTGTTTCATTTTTTTCATAAAAACAATTTTGCCTGGGATCGGGAATATGCCCAGTTAGCAATAAGTTTGCCACCTATCACATTTTGGGACTAAATGTCTTCGACTTGTTGTGATTACCATGGTTCTGCTTACCTGTTCGGAGATATGGACGAAAACAAGTTTTTCTTTTTTAATTTACTTCCTAAATCTTAACACAACAATAGCGAGCACAAGCTTCATGGTGAAACAATTACTTGAAAAAAAAAACGTGAACCGTCACGGGACGCTTGGCAGATGTGAATTATTTGTGATATTTTGTAAAAGTAATATGCAAAAAATAACAGATTGTGATAGGAACTAAATATGTCATAATGATAAAATAAAATTTTACGATTGAAGATAATCGCACAGTCGATTGCGCATGGCGACGCGTCGCCACACCGTACACTACTATATATAGACTGTATACTAGCAGCCCGTCCCGGCTTCGCACGGGTGGATAAATTTCTATTTTTTCATACAAATGTGTGCTATGTGCAGCAGCAATAATGACTGCTTCTAATAGTAAAATGTTTTTTTGTAATCGGTCCGGTAGTTTCGGAGCCTATTAAATACAAAAAAAACACACATTCAAATCTTTCCTCTTTAACATTATAGTGTAGATGATATACCAACAGCAGCTCCACTTACCGGGTCCAATTATATTTTGAAACCATACAGAAAACTATCGAAATACCCATTTAAAATTTAAAATCTGTTTAATCGTTTAAAAGTTAGGTAGGTATGCGTATAAGGGTAAGTACGGAAGGATCATTTTTACGACCCGGTGTGCTATTACCCGTTTTCCTGTGGGAATGAAGCATAGTCCTAATTTAAAAAGTAGCCTATGTTCATCAGGAACAGTATTCGCTTTCAATAGTAAAATAATTTTCAATACTATTCAATACAAACAAACTAGCAATCATATCTTTCCACCTTATATTTGGTGTATCTATCCTGTCAAATTTTCTGAGTATGCTCGTAGTGACTAATTTTTATATACGTGTATAGAAAAAAATATTTACTCTGCATATCTAATACGTTTCTGAGAAACAGTGGAAATACACTTACAAAATGTCAACCTAATCGGTGAAGCCGTTTAGTAGTTGACATACCAACAGCAGTGCCACATATCTCAACACGAAAGGGTATATCTCCCCTACTCCCGCTGTCCTATTACCGGTTTTCCCGTAGGAATGAAGTATGTTACCGAGGTAAAATTCTATTTTTATTAGCGGTAATGCGGGTTTCGAACGGAATAAGAATTTACGGAATCGGCTGGGCAGCTTTAGAGCCTATTCAATACAAACAAACAATTAAATCTTTCTCTTTACTATTAGTATAGATTACATTACCCGATTAATTCTATTATCATACTACCTGAGAGAAGCCAGGTGAAGTCGCTAGTGTGATACAAACGCACGTGGTGTCGTCGGCCGTAGCGCACCATGCGCGCGATTTATAATTTTCTAGCGTAGGTAGGTAGGTAGGTATATTTTTAAGAATTACATTTTTAATTTTGTAATATTGAATTGAATGGACTTTTCGATTTGAATAATCCAAAAAGTAATTTCAAGGTATTGAAACAGTCTTTAATATGAAATGATTTATTTGGATTAGGATAAATAAGAAGGTAGGTATAGATAAAATGTTCCGAATATTACCACTATTTTTAATAACTTAAAATGTATAAAAGTGGTGTAAATGTATAAATGTATTGCCGTAACTGTAATAGTTAGATATATGGTGTTGTAATGGCAATGGTTTTCGCAGCGCATGCGGGGACAGACATTTTATAGCAAATTTTTTTACATCTTGTGTTAAATTTTTGAATTTTCTGTAGGGATCCCTAATTTTTTTCTAGTTACAAATATAGCCTATGTTACTCAGGAATAATGTAGCATTTTAAAGGTGAAAGAATTTTTGAAATCGGTCCAGTAGTTTCGGAGCCTATTCATTTCAAACAAACAAATAATCAAACCTTTCCTCTTCATAATATTAGTATAGATATATACCATCATATAACGTGGCGAAGCGTCGCCACGCCAGAAATCTGTTTTACGTGCCCATAACGATGTTTCACATCAAAAGTGTTTAAAACAAAATGCTGCCTACCAAATAAGAAACTTGATTGATTTATTTCGTAAGGTACATTCTCCTGTCGTTGGATAAAACAAAAAATATATATATTTTGCCTAGTTTCCTCGCAGTCGAACGGGAGAGTCGGAGTCCTAAGCCACCTCCTCTTCAATTTTCTGTCAAATCAGTCAGCTGTTCTTGGTTTATAAATAGTGTAACTAACACGACTTTCTTTTTTATGTAAGTTACGGATTATTCTGACCATTTTTCTTGTATCTGTTGATCTTTTAGTCTTAAGTTATAAATTTTGCTGTCAAAACACCACGCCAATTAGCCTTATAGCTGTAGTCAATCTTGTATACATATAAGGTCAAATAAGGCCATTCTAAACTATCGTAAATTAATTATGGTTGCGTTGTGATAAATAATCGCATCTGTGGTCTAGTGGTTTTGGAGTTAGTCCAAAAATTAGGTACTAGTCCCTTAAACCAACTTTACTTATAAGTACGTAGACTCTCATCGAAGCTTGCCATTGTTATCTTCCGTACTAGAGGATGGGGTAACCAGTAGACTGCCACAGCTAATCTAAGATAGCAGGGGTAAAATAGCGATGAAGAAGCAGTAACAACTCTATAGACGACAATTATCTCGTACCTTACTAATATCAGTAGAGTCGCATGATTGTTCGCTACTTCTCAAATTCTGCTGCATAAATCTCGCTTAAACCAATTTTCGTTTAAATTTTCATTTTAGCAGTTCAGATTTTATATTAGTTAATTTCTTAACTTAGAGGTTGGAAGCACTTTAGCACTTTGGATGGTTCTATCATATAAAACCATTGATTTTGAGAAAAAGTAATTCTAGAAACCTGGTCATTTTCTTAAACCTGTATTTAATAATCCTTCACATGGAGGTTTAATCAAAAATAATTTAAGTTTAAGTTCTAGGTATTGCCTCTTTTACCTAGCAAGTTTTAACTGTGTTATCTTAATAGTTTCGGAATTAAGTGGTTATGATATAATCACTCTTATGTATTTTTAATGAACATAGACTAAAGTACTCCAAGGTTCAAACTGCTAGTATAGTCTTTTTTTTCACAGTAATACAGACACTAAATATATAGTAATAGATACAGATAATATTTACTACTTACTACCTTATACTTATTTTAGTATTGTTTTTTTAATAAGACTGTAAGAGCTTCGTTTTTGCCATTCTGCTTCAGTACTTTAAAAAAAGAACATGCTCTTAAATACTAGCTGTTGCCTGCGGCTTTGCTTGCGTGGCAGTTAACACATTTACTAATTATAGCCCATTAATAAGGACTTTCATACAAACTTTCAACCCCTATTTCGCCCCCTTAGGGGTATAATTTTCAGAAACGCTTAAATACGTATCTACTTATTTTACTTAGTAGACCAAAAATAATGTTTCACGTTTCTAAGTTAAAAAATTACGTCTTTAATACAAACTTTCAACCCCTATCTCACTCCCTCCGGGGTAGAATTTCCAAAATTACGTCCTTAGTCTACTTAATATAACGACCCTACTCACCAAATTTCATAGCTGTAACTCTAACAGTTTTTGTTCGGCAATAATGAATCAGTCAGTCAGGACATATTATTTTATACGTATAGATTTCTCAGTATATGTTTAAAGTTCAAGTATAGCGGATAGGATACCCGAGTAACTTACTGATGCGAAAAGCTTAACATACATCTATTTGCAGGTGCCAATGGTCGTCTTTGATGTTTTTAGGCTGTGAACATTTCTTACCAGATCGGTGTGTATTTAATTAAAATCGTATTTGAAGGCAAATAAGACGGCGGTTTTTTTTCTTAAAGAAGTAAAGTTTAAGGTGCATTTAAAAAAATACTATTGAGAATGGTTACACAACGATACAACTCCAATAAATTAGTGAATTTAGCAGGAATTCTGTCTTTGGCAATTGCAAGCACTGACGAAAACAGACGTAGGTATAAAATAAAAAACTTACATACAATAATTTTCATATATTTGTCACATTTAATGTTAGTTAGTTAACTATGTACAAAACAAACAGTATCACAAATCAGATTTCGTATTTTAGGCCACTTGCACATTAACGATTTTGAACATTGCAGGATACAATCTATAACATAATAAAAAAGGTAGATTAAAGTTTTTCAAACTTGAACTTGTTTTTCCTTAATCTTTATTTGATGTCAAATAGGTGTTGTAACAAAATATTGTAAATATTAAGCGATGTTTTTTAGTTTAAAATTATTACACTTTGAGGCTGTAAAGACCTAAAGTAAAAATGCCTTGAGCTTATATTAATCATACAATGTATACCGCTTCATTTCACACGAAAATATAAGGCATGTAATGTTTTTCATTTGACGTTTAACGTATTTTTAATGATCATTTTAATAATTTAATAAACTAATTTGATGCACTAGACCTGAGTATATTCGAAATCGTTAATGCTTAAGCAACCACAGATAATAATAAACGTACAATATTATTTATTGGTTTTGTAAAGAGACCATAACAATAATTGTTTCAGTCAGCTCAAACTTTGAGTATGCTGAATAACTGGTAGTGAACTTAATAATGCAATTAACTATCCATTTGCGACTTTGGATTATGCATTAAAAATTAAATAAGCAATGGACACCTAATTAGAATTTGTAATATATACATTAGAAATTGTAATACTCTACGCTGTCTTACAAATTCACATTTCGTAAATCTTAAACTAAAATGAAAATCGCAGCGCGACAATAATCGTATGTGTAAGTGATACCTGAAGTATGATCGAATAATTTTATTGGTTGTTCCTATTTACAATGGATTTTTACTGTTTACTTCTGCTTTCATGACATATGTTATTTTAAGCAAAAATGTAGAGTTATTTTTTTTTATCATGACATTGGAGCAGACGGATTTTCTGATGGTAAGACATTCAAGTTGTCTAGAGACACCAAAGGTGGTAATGGTGCGTTACCAAACTGAATCTGGGATGTTAGGCCTCGAGTAAAAGTAAGTTTACCGGCTACCTTACCCTCCAAACCGGAACACATTATGACGTTATGGCGGCAGGAATAGGTAAGGCGATGGTACTAATCCGGGTGAGTCGCAGCGAAACTCTACCACCTAGTCAGATGTCACGGCGCTAGTGACGGTAAGCCTATGCTCGCATTTTTATAGAATATGAAATTGAATTCAGTAATACTTAACACAGCGCTTTGGTATACCAGATCCAGAAAAGCTAATAGGCGCAATAAATTATTAAAAAGTAAGTATGTGAATTTGCAATAATTTCTAATTTACGCTCCAAAAGTATACGGAATGTAAAATAAATACTCTTTTGATTTGAAATGGTTCGTAATAAAGCTTGTAACATACTTGTATTTAATTAATTTGTAATGAAAAGAAAACATTAAAATCTCTCACATTTTCTAATTAAATCCAGTTTAGCATTTCTAGCACAGCTAACGTTTTTTACCATTTATGATTTTGTTACAAAAAGGTCAAATTTAAAGGGATAGTTTAACTTGCGGCATTAATAATTTGAAAAATAGTAAGTGCAATTCGGACTCAGCCCTGTAGGATTCTGTACTAGTATGTATGTTTTGGGAATAAAGCATGTATTATGAAAGTAATAAGGGTAGTTATCGCCTCTGTGGTCTAACGGTTCAGATGTTGGACTTGACTGCATGTGATTCCGGGTTCGAATCCCGGGTCGAGCAACAAAAAAAAATTGGGTTTTCCAATTTTCTTATAATAAAAAAAATAGTTGCTCGGGATAGGATATGCGCCCAGTTGGCGATAGGCTTGCCACGTAACACATTGTGGGACTTAGTATCTTCGGCTATTCGTGGGTACCTTGGTTTTGCCTCTGCCTACCTCTTCGGGGATATGGGCGTGAAGATACTTTTTTTTAATAAGGGTAGTAACTAATATTTGACTAGTTGTCACCAAATACCATTGTAATTGTTTATTAGAAAATCTTAGTTTAGAATGGTTTTTCATAGTGTTTGTGGAGTTAAATAGAAAAAGTTATATTTGCGATTTTGACAATGTATCTAAGAAATCATTTTAGCAATAAAAACAATGCGGTCCAGAACTCCACCTATGGCGAGTAAACGGTAGGTTTGCAACCTATCACTTTGTGGGACTCAGTAAGTAGTAAATTTTGCGAAATCAAGTGCTGACTTTGTCTACATTTTCGGTGAATGGGACTTGAAAATACTCACTAATCATTATGATACGAGTACCTATAATTAAAATGTAAAACAAATAATTACGTGCAGTTAAACTGCAAAATCCAACTGCAACCATTTCCTTAGGTACCACGTTGAGATTTGATAATTATTTTTTTTAAGGATATCAAATTATTCCGAAATAGTCCCACATAAATTTTATCCACATTTTATTAGTAATTTTAAAGTTGTAGTTAATAACAACTGGTGAGATCACGATAAAAAAAACCCGCCAATTGGCATTTGGCTGCGTAGCCGCGTCACAAACGTGGAGTCGAACTATCCTCTTGAGAACTGAAGCATTCACCGTGTAACAATATTAAATGGGCACCTGCTAAGAATATTTCTTTCTTTTTTATGAATACAGCCGACCTTTTTTGATCAAGCGCACTGGTCTCCAACAAAATTCGTTTTAAGGACATAACGAGATTAACCTTCATTCTAACGAGGCTGTTAGGAAGGGTGCATGCAAACTAGCGGTGTTCGCTCCACGGTTTTACTAATGAAAATCGGAAGCATTCTGCAAACAATTACAACTACATCCCGGATTTTCTGCTGCCTTTCAATTTTTTTTTGACTAAAACCGAAGATAGGAGAGATCGAGATCAATCATAGCCTTTTCAAATGACTTCAAAAAGTAGGCAGTTATTAATTCGTCTACATTTTTTTTGTTTATTTCGCATTTATTCATAAAGTAACGAATAGTTATGTATTGTTTTTTGAAATGTAAGGCGATTCACACACGGCACCGCTCACCGCCGCGTCGGGCGGAGGCGAAAAAGCGGATTTCGTAGCGGTGCTCAACGCGGTAAAGCGGTTTACGCGCTTGTCCGCACAGAGGTATTTAATGCGGTTGTGACCACTTTGATCAAGGTAGTAAGTAGTAGCAACAGTTTTAGAAAGAAAACCGTAAAAATATACTGTGTTTATTTATGCAGAACTCTTAATGAGACATTCATGGTATCGTATAAAATTGTTTTTTTTATGATATTGGAAGGCACACAATCAGCCGAATTTCCTGATTCCGGAAATTTACGTCGCCTAGAAACAACAAACAAGGTAATGGTGCGTTGCCTTCCTGAGGCTGGAATGATAGATCTCGAGCAGAAGTAAGTTTTCCGGCTACCAACCAACCGGAACAAGTCAACGACAAGTGCTGATATTATGGCGACAGGAATAGGCAAGGCAATGGTAAAAATCCTGGCGAGTCGCTTCAAGACTCTACCAATTAGTCAGATGTCATGGTTCTAGTGACGGTAAGCTTATGCTCGCCTTTTACGAGCTGCCTGGCATGAACGCAGATGGTTTATAATTCTGCAAATGTGCCCGGACCAACATGGACATACGACGATCCACGTGTTTATTCTGCGCTCTGTGTATAGCAATGCATGGCCTCTCCACGCGGAGGTGCGGTTGCGGCAAGAACACCTTTTAACCGCGCTGCGGAGCGATGTTCGTGTGTTAGGTTAGGTATCAACTGATTTATGAGAGGCCAATGCAACTTCAGATCCGTTTCACCGCCTACCGTGGCGGTGTGCAGTGCAGTGTGTTACTCGCCTGAGTCATGATTCACACGTGATCGCATTTTAATTTTATTAAACTCCGACAAGTAATTTTTGAGTAATAACAACTTTGTGAACGATCTATTAATAAAATTGGAGTCGGTTTTTAAAGTTTTAGTGCGTTGAAGGTTTTCTATGTATAGATTAAAATATACAAGTAAAGACGTTACGATGAATCAAGTTTCAAAGCGTGATATCGATTATTTAGTTTTTTTGTAAACACACCTTACAAAAAAAGTAAATAATCGATATCACGCTGATATGGTGTAAAACTAATATTTCCTTGAACGTGGGTGTAAGTGGTAGCTCGTTTCATTGACAATGCTGTTATTAAATTAGATTGTGACCCCTGCGCAGAGGTTAATTCTGGTAATTGGACCTCTAGCCGGCCAGACTGATTATTTACTGATTATTTATATTTTATTAAACTTACGTCAATAATGTTTCTCCGTTTGATTTTTCGGAATTGAGGATAAGCGATAATACAATAAAACAATAATAAACGATTTACGATGAACTGGATCACTTGCAAAAAAATTAAAATATACTTTTGTAAGGTTTTAGAGTTCAGACGCTTGCGCTGTTGTGGGAAACGTTGATTTATTTACATTTCCAATGAACTAAGTTATCGTGATCAAAAGTCAACGAGCTTATTCTTTTGGGTCTGGTCTGCATTCCTATGACTGGGTTGACCCAAACGTAGGAACGCAGACGTTTATATTTATTCTCTATCGGGAATCGAATTCTCGTAAAAGTGCAATGGCATTGGACGTTTTCGTTAGCCCTTCGACTGTTATGATGCAGTGGTGTCTAAAAATTTGTTTCATAAATATTTTAAATCCTATAAACAATTTAAAAAAGTCTTATTCATGTTGGAATATTTTATAAGTCATAAAACCGTATCCGTTAAACAACTGATTTGCAGAAACCTTAATTTTTTTTAGCTTAGCTCTGCTATTTAGGAATTTGAGCAGATGTAACGTACAAATTAGTTTACTTACATAAAATTCTCTTTTGTCGCAATCAACGCTGTAATGCTCGCAGCATTTCAACGTTGATTACGACGAAAAGGGGACCGTTTCAGACTGTTTCATATTTTTTTCATTACGTTGAATAATAAATATCTTGTCTAATCAAGTATTTACGGTTCAAAGCAATATATCTTTGAATGTTTTTGTCAAATTGTATTTGAGTTGGTTTTTTTCATCTAACAAACAATGTTTCTGGCGGATTTTTGTAATTCTATACACGTCATATAGAATATTTAAAACTGCACGTAAGTAGTTCGTGGGATACTTTAGCCCATAAACAAAAAATATCTTGACGCCCATATCACCGCGGAGGTAGGCAGATTTACAAACAGGACACTCACGACTAGGCACTAAGACCCACGAAGTGATATATTATTTGTTGTTTGTTCTTGTTGTCTTGTTTGCCTTCCAATATCATAAATAAAGTTTTTCATTAATAATTTATTTGATATTTCATCATATTGATATGATGGTTTTGTTTGCGTATATTCGGTTATCCTTTACCAATATTTGTAATGCTATCATTACACATATACATTTTCATTTATAATACAAGTTTAATGTTAGATAACATTAATATCGTGCTTTTGTGAGGTTATGGTTTTATCAATATTTGTAATATTAGATCAGTAACAAATATGATCCAATGTTAGATGAATGTGCGGTGTTACTAAAGTAGATGTTATCAGTAACGAGCACGTTCTGGGCAGCCAAGTGTACGTGACGTCGACAATAAACTACAATTCAGAGGCTCTGCTATTTCGATCGTGTCGTTAGTAGAGCTTTGAAACACTGTAATCTTAGAATACTTATTTAAAACCATAGGTATAAGTAGTTATTAAAAACAATGGCCTTAAAAAATCAAAAGATTAAATAGATTGTGCCAAGAAAAAAAATATCAAGTTATATTGGTTTACCTATTTAAATTTAGAACTGTCAGTCTTTTTAATAAATGTAGAAAAACCTAGTACAAAAATATGTGAAAGGTAAATAATCAGAAGAGATTACAAGATGATTTATAAATCTGTAATTTGTGTGTTACTAATCAAAGCTGGGATAACATATTTTAAAACAAATACATATCTATATATAAACTAACTAACCCGTCAGACGTTGTCCTGCTATTGGGAATCACCCTTATCACTTAGGGGTATGAAAAATAAATGCTGGTTTATTCTGAGACCTACTGAATATTCTCACAAAATTTTATGAGAATCGGTCAAGCCGTTTCGGAAGAGTACGGGAACGAACATTCTAACACTAGTATTTTATATATAAGATTTTGTAAATTTGCAAAAGTTGCTTCGTGAAATTGTATTTAATCAACAAAAATGTCATAAAAATCATTTTTTGAATCTCTTTACAAAACTTAATGTCGGAACTTCACAACTGTAGGCTATTATACTTATTTAATATAAATTATTCAAATGTAACAAATAATAAAGCGATAATATAGAACTGAAATACAAAAGAAATTTTACAATTGATTTTAAATTTCATTTCTGTTTAAATTGTCTTTCTCTTGAATTTCAGTTTATGATTTTTTTGGTAGCTTTAATATTATATGTATTTCTAATAGCAAAGTTTTCTATGTTCCGAATTAAATTCGTACAACAAGTCGTAAAATTAAATAATGTTTAGTTGCTTTTTTTTAATTTGCTTGATCTTCTAGTTTATCTTAGTTTTTGAAATTTTAATTAAAACGTAACAGTTTAAATTTACCATGACATATTTACAAAATGAGCATTTGTTGATGAATCATTTATACAAAATGTAACTGAAAAGAATATGAATACTAGAATAACTTCTTTTTCTTTCTTTCTTTAGGTTTTGGCCTTCACCTTAGTATTTAGCCATTAGTCAAGTAGAAATTGGCATCAAATTTTATATCAATTTCAATTGATTTTAATAATAGTTATCAGTCGTAAGTCGTCAGTAAGTCATGTCAGGCTCTTGGGTAAAGCGGTGGCCTTTTTACACAAGCTCATGTAACGAGTTTTGCTGGCAATGAGAAAATATACGATACGCTAATTTCTTTATGATTGTTTCATTTGTGCACTTTCGCTGCGCTGTTGTGGAAAACGTTGATTTATTTACATTTCCAATGACCTTAGTTATCGTGATCAAAAGTCAACAAAATTATTCTTTTGGGTCTGGTCTGCATTTCTATGACTGGGTTGACCCACACGTAGGAACGCAGACGTTTATATTCATTCTCTATCGGGAATCGAATTCTCGTAAAAGTGCAATGGCATTGGACGTTTTCGTTAGCCCTTCGACTGTTACGATGAAGTGGTGTCTAAAAATTTGTTTCATAAATATTTTAAATCCTATAAACAATTTAAAATGCGTTTCAAAAAAGTCTTATTCATGTTGGAATATTTTATAAGTCATAAAACCGTATCCGTTAAACAACTGATTTGCAGAAACCTTATATTTTTTTAGCTTAGCTCTGCTATTTAGGAATTTGAGCAGATGTAACGTACAAATTAGTTTACTTACATAAAATTCTTTTTTGTCGCAATCAACGCTGTAATGCTCGCAGCATTTCAACGTTGATTACGACGAAAAGGGGACCGTTTCAGACTGTTTCATATTTTTTTCATTACGTTGAATAATAAATATCTTGTCTAATCAAGTATTTACGGTTCAAAGCAATATATCTTTGAATGTTTTTGTCAAATTATATTTGAGTTAGTTTTTTTCATCTAACAAACAATGTTTCTGGTGGATTTTTTGTAATTCTATACACGTCATATAGAATATTTAAAACCGCACGTAAGTAGTTCGAGCCCATAAACAAAAAATATCTTGACGCCCATATCACCGCGGAGGTAGGCAGATTTACAAACAGGACACTCACAACTAGGCACTAAGACCCACGAAGTGATATATTATTTGTTGTTTGTTCTTGTTGTCTTGTTTGCCTTCCAATATCATAAATAAAGTTTTTCATTAATATTTTTTTTAATATTTCATCATATTGATATGATGGTTCTGTTTGCGTATATTCGGTTATCCTTTATCAATATTTGTAATGCTATCAACAGAATATACATTTTCATTTATACAAGTTTAATGTTTGATAACATTAATATCATGCTTTTGTGAGGTTATGGTTTTATCGATATTTGTAATATTAGATCAGTAACAGATATTATACAATGTTAGATGAATGTGCGGTGTTACTAAAGTAGATGTTATCAGTAACGAGCACGTTCTGGGCAGCCAAGTGTACGTGACGTCGACAATAAACTACAAGTCAAAGGCTCTGCTATTTCGATCTTGTCGTTAGTAGAGCTTTGAAACACTGTAATCTTAGAATACTTATTTAAAACCATAGGTACAAGTAGTTATTAAAAACAATGGCCTTAAAAAATCAAAAGATTAAATAAATTGTGCCAAGAAAAAAAATATCAAGTTATATTGGTTTACCTATTTAAATTTAGAACTGTCAGTCTTTTTAATAAATGTAGAAAAACCTAGTACAAAAATATGTGAAAGGTAAATAATCAGAAGAGATTACAAGATGATTTATAAATCTGTAATTTGTGTGTTACTAATCAAATCTGGGATAACATATTTTAAAACAAATACTTATCTATATATAAACTAACTAACCCGTCAGACGTTGTCCTGCTATATTTTCAATGTGATCTTGTAAGCAAAAATTGGGAATCACCCTTATCACTTAGGGGTATGAAAAATAGATGCTGGTTTATTCTGAGACCTACTGAATATTCTCACAAAATTTAATGAGAATCGGTCAAGCCGTTTCGGAAGAGTACGGGAACGAACATTCTAACACTAGTATTTTATATATAAGATATTGTAAATTTGCAAAAGTTGCTTCGTGAAATTGTATTTAATCAACAAAAATGTCATAAAAATCATTTTTTGAATCTCTTTACAAAACTTAATGTCGGAACTTCACAACTGTAGGCTATTATACTTATTTAATATAAATTATTCAAATGTAACAAATAATAAAGCGATAACATAGAACTGAAATACAAAAGAAATTTTACAATTGACTTTAAATTTCATTTCTGTTTAAATTGTATTTCTCTTGAATTTCAGTTTATGATTTTTTTGGTAGCTTTAATATAACATGTATTTCTAATAGCAAAGTTTTCTATGTTCCGAATTAAATTCGTACACCAAGTCGTAAAATTAAATAAGGTTTAGTTGTTTTTTTTTTATTTTGCTTGATCTTCTAATTTATCTTAGTTTTTGAAATTTTAATTAAAACGTAACAGTTTAAGTTTACCATGACTTATTACAAAATGAGCATTTGTTGATGAATCATTTATACAAAATGTAACTGAAAAGAATATGAATACTAGAATAACTTCTTTTTCTTTCTTTCTTTAGGTTTTGGTCTTCACCTTAGTATTTAGCCATTAGTCAAGTAGAAATTTGCATCAAATTTTATATCAATTTCAATTAATTTTAGTATTAGTTATCAGTCGTAAGTCGTCAGTAAGTCATGTCAGGCTCTTGGGTAAAGCGGTGGCCTTTTTACACAAGCTCATGTAACGAGTTTTGCTGGCAACGAGAAAATATACGAAACGCTAATTTCTTTATGATTATTTCATTTGTGCACTTTCACTGAACAAAATTGTACAAAATGCCACCAAAATTGACTAATTTCACTCAATTATAACACAAAATTCAATAATTATGAAAAAACTTCGACCATCTTTTCTCTCGATGGCGCCAAAACTCCTAAAATAACTTAACGATTGAATTCAAATATCGAAATGCGAAAATTTTAAGTATGTACT
>NJDC01001296.1:87352-105959 GCA_002245475.1 Calephelis virginiensis
GTCGTAAAATTAAATAATGTTTAGTTGCTTTTTTTTTATTTTGCTTGATCTTCTAATTTATCTTAGTTTTTGAAATTTTAATTAAAACGTAACAGTTTAAATTTACTATGACATATTTACAAAATGAGCATTTGTTGATGAATCATTTATACAAAATGTAGCTGAAAAGAATATGAATACTAGAATAACTTCTTTTTCTTTCTTTCTTTAGGTTTTGGCCTTTACCTTAGTATTTAGCCATTAGTCAAGTAGAAATTGGCATCAAATTTTATATCAATTTCAATTGATTTTAATAATAATTATCAGTCGTAAGTCGTCAGTAAGTCATGTCAGGCTCTTGGGTAAAGCGGTGGCCTTTTTACACAAGCTCATGTAACGAGTTTTGCTGGCAACGAGAAAATATACGATACGCTAATTTCTTTATGATTGTTTCATTTGTGCACTTTCACTGAACAAAATTGTACAAAATGCCACCAAAATTGACTAATTTCACTCAATATTAACACAAAATTCAATAATTATGAAAAAACTTGGACCATCTTTTCTCTCGATGGCGCCAAAACTCCTAGAATAACTTAACGATTGAATTCAAATATCGAAATGAGAAAATTTTAAGTATGTACTTCAAATAATTGAATTCATATTGATAAGAAGTTATACTATTAGTAATCAAATGCTAAAAAAATAACAGATACTATTTCAAGATTTGTTTAACATTTTTAAGTAATTTCCAGACGTTTCTTTTATTATTGGATTTTTACAAAATTTTAAACAAATTTTTTGTAAAATAATATCTTGCTGAATTTGAATAATAAAGTCAAAAGTTAAATAATCTCTATAAACTCAAGTTAATGGAACGGCTAACTGGAGACTAAGCATGAGCCTTTCGACTTGTAAAAGTCTTGATGTTAAAAACTTTTAATTGAGATAACTCAACGAGTTACAAATTCAAATAATTAACTTAAAACTCCTGGTCGAGTCAGGAAAAACTTTCAAGCCAAGCTTTGCAAACACATTTTTTTCTAAATATAAATTAAGTTTAAACTTCAATTTAATTAAAAGAAACTTTATCAGATGTCATTGTTTTTTTAATGTTTACAAAACTTAATTCGATTATATTTGCAGCGTAGAAAACAACATATATTTAAAGTTTCATAAAATTTATGAAGAAATTAAAATCAAAATGGCGTAAAGCAAGATGGCGGCGGATTTGTGTGGTGCTCGCGATGCTAGCGCCGATGCGGGGTTTCGCACACATGCTCGAAACTCGTGGAAGTCAGCACGAGTTATCGCGCAGTAGTGAACGTGAACACACGCCGTATCACAGTCCGCTACGTCTGTTGAATGACGAACACGCAACGCTGATAAGTACCTGAAATAAAATTACAAATTAATAAAAAAATCTTAGGTTAGCAATTTATGGTACATTACCATGCCATTATTTATTTATTTTTTATATATTTATGTATATTTATAGCTATATGAGTATTTGATGCGAGGTTCCATCTGCTCCACTGGTGGTTATTCTGCCGAGCACCAACTAAACTTATTCTAGTTTTATGCTATCCCTTACCAATGAGACAAAAATGAAAGCGATGGAACATTTTACAGAAGTCACATTAGTCTAGACATGCTAACTTGTAACGCTTTTAATCAATGTTTTTTCAAATGATAGTTTAAACATTTGTAAATGTTACGTACAAAATATAGTCTGAAAGTATTGAACGTGTTTTGTCCATTTCTATTGTTTGCTTTGGTAGAATTTAGGGATAACTTAAAATTACTTATGAAGCGCGCAACGGAATTAAAAATACTTAACCGCCGATGAAACTATGAAGCAAACAATAATACATAAGTATTTGTATTTACCATAATAACTAAATTCCTAAACTACTGTAATTTATACCTAAGTAATTTTAAGTTGCCGCTACACCAGCTAATTATGTAAAACGTGACGCGCGACGGCAGCTGAGGTAAAAACATTACATTCTAGCCTCTGATTACCACCCCTACCAATTTTAGCATGGCATACATCAAACTCGTTAATGTTTTTCTGACTTACATCAAACTCGTCTTCAAAAAACTTTTGATCCAACTACTTTTGATTTACTCACTTGGTCAATAGTGCTCGATCGTGGTTATTTCTTATTTTATCAGCTAAATTACTCAGAGATGCTGCACTGACATCTCTCAGTCCATAATACTGCGTCACATTATATTCTACTGACCAATGCAGTTCTCCTTTGTTATGATTCAAATCAAGATAATACTGCGTATAGTCTAATACCTGAAAGTAACACATTATATTAAGATATCATTTACAACATTTTTTCAACAGGAACGGAACTCGTAACAATCAGTGGGAAAAAATTAGGTTAAGTCGCGTCCCTAAAACTGTTTTGTTTTTTTTTTATCAACGGGTAATTTTGGTTTCCCGTTAAATAACTGGTTCAAATATATCTACAAAACGAATAAAAAATTAATCGAAATCTGTCTATTATGAGCTTAAGATTTAAGATGCTTTCATTTGTACGTGTTCAAACCGTGGACCGAGACTTGTAATTAACATATTATAAAAAATATATTGTATTCTAATATGTCTTAGACTAGGCGAAGTAATTATTTTTAAGCTGTTGCATAGCTTCTATCGCGGGCCTTGAGCGTGGAGAACGAATTCAGAAATTTCGTAACGAAAATAACCTAGCACTCCCCACTCAGACCGGCACAGAGGGGATACTTTTTAGTTTTGTCATCTATCGATGAATAGCAAGACTTTTAATGTCTGTTAAATCAGGTTTGTCTCTTTAGTTCAGCAACTCGCCTCTAGGTGGCATTAGTTCTATCGGCGAAATCTTCCTTTTTGCCCCGCAATTTGGTGACTCATGCCTCCTGATGCAATAGCTTTACCGCGGCAGGCTCCGAGTGCCACACGTCCTATTTTTATGTTACTATTTAATGAACAAGCAGGCAGTTCTCTTCAAAAGACAATTGTAAACTATTGACTTCATAAATATAATCGGACCTTAGGCTACTGTGTACTGTGTATATATATGAAAGTATCAGTGACATCATATACTAAATTTTAAAGACGGATAGATTTCGAAGGTTTTTTTTTAAATTGACGTGATCGAGAGTTCATACATTACGTATAAGGTCTTGTCGGAGGTTTTATTTAGGATTGCTTCTTTTTATTATTATTATAACTGAAGTTTTTGTTATCTCTTACGAATACTGGATATATATTAGAGAGCTTTCAGAAACATCAATACACTTACAGATACATACAATATAACAAATACAGTAAGGACATGTTCAGATTATAGTCGTTAATCCTACATTTCTATAACGTTTGTTGACATGAAGACCAATTTCTTAATTACTATCTACATATTATAAACGCACTAACTTAAACAAAATTCATGTAAGTACTGTGAGGCACAAAAGTTGATGCAGATTTTCTAAAACTGTATGTTTTAATTAAGGACTTTAGTAACTGACGGTACTTGTTAACACTTTCAAAGCCTATAATTTAATGTAGCATAAATCTACATAAATCACACGGAGGTGGACATTTCGTTGCTCTGAAAACGCCTTAGACCAAATGTGTATAAGGTCCTAAGAGAATTTGAATCACGTTTACTGCTATTTCGACGAGCAATCTCGACACTGCAAACCCGACTCTGCGAAACTGTTTTATCTTAATTCCTGATACAGACAGGTAACTACAAGTACAGGGCAGGCTTAAGATTGTAAGCATTTAACTATTAAATCATGACTATGACTTTGTTTATTATAAAATTAACATAGTTTAAAGTCAGTGTAATAACTTATTTAAATTTATTTTGTTATTCCAATTATGTAACAGTGTGAAGCGTGTCTACAAATCAATTATATACCCCGAGGTAAAAAAACTTCACGAAATATCAAAAATAGTATTAAATACAGTATTAAATAAACGTCTGCCAGAGATACTGGTGACCTTTATCTCAGGCGTTGTATAAAACCTTTTTCAGGCCCGCCTTAACATCACACACAGCAACCCAAACAAAAAGATAATATTTATAACAATAGCTATTATGATATGAAGGTAAAATCGAGACTTAATATTACATAATTGTAGTACAGTTATAAAAAAAGGGGCTAGAAGTTATTAAAAAAGTAGGTGTAACGGCCGCACTCCCAGAAACGTTATTTATCTTTTAATAAGTCATTTATGTCCGGTTCCTATATTCAAAAATTGAGTCTTTTTTTATTATGGATAGTAGTATTTTGTGCGATTGGTAAAATTGCTAACAACGGTTGTTCGTTTTCGACAGTTAACTCTGACCATTTTTTTAAAAGTATAAGTAACGCTCCGTTGCTTTAGCAAACTACGAATGCTCAAACTTTCGGATTACATTTCATCGATTATAGGTAACTATATTAATATGTAATTAGAAATACGAAACTATACCATACAGTACATATTTCATGGTACAGTTTCGTATTTCTAATTATTAATATCGTTGTCTAACAAAAAACTTTGCAATTATATCAATTTGTATAAGTTGTCCAAAGATATTTAATAATTTGATATGTTTTAGATATATCTATTAGAAGATATTAACCAATAACATCAAAATATTTAACATTTTAATTAACAAATTAACAAATTCAATTGGAATACTTAATTTGGAAAACACGATACGGGCGGAACAAATGAAAGAGAAGATTGTTCTTTGATTATTAAATTTATTGATAAAGAGAGCTTACAACTTAAAGGTCTAGAGGCGAAATTTAATTAAAAGTTTTATAGATGTATAAGTATAAAATACAAAATGAGTTTGTTTGGATTCACTGCACGTACTCGTATAGTGAAGTTTATATTTGAAAAATCAGATCTAATATATTTAGTTCTTATGTACATATTTTCTCAGTACCAATATATTATTAATTTGGAATATATAAAAACTTTGGAACCCTTTTTACTAAAATTGCGTGGACGCAGGAGCATAAAATTTGGCACACTTATAGTTTATGAGTAGGAGAAGTGCAGAACTCTAATATTTTTCTATAATAATGCTTATAAAGTACATTAAATCAATAAATAAAACATTACCCACACTACCATGCATTTGACACACACAAACAAATGTATTGATGATAACGATAAAAGATCATAGCTGGCGCACTAAAAAGTTTGGAAACAAAGTAGTTGGTCAAGACCAACCCTTGTTGATAAGAACGCCATCTTCATTCCTCTTGAGGAGGAGGATAACAATTATCAACAAGATATTAAAATTTATTGTGGTCGAATTTCGACCAATGTTCTACCACTAGTATGTATAATAATTAATTCCCAGTGTTGGTCCGGGTCTCCTGTGCAGAATAGGCTAGCTGCCTTCTTGCCAGACATCTGGCTGCGAGCTAGCTAAGCTTGAATGGAACTTTACCACCAAGACGGTGGTCGAGTGCGTGACGGTCTAAACGGTGTGAAGCAACTTGTCCAGGCTTAAGGCAGAAGAAGGTGGACTTCTTACACGTCCACCGCCGTAATAATGACAATTTCGTGTTTTGATTCGGAGGGTAGGATAGTCGGTAGACTTGCACAATTTGCCTAATATATAGGGTTGCCTGGAAGAGATCGCTGACTTGGCGATAAGGCGGCCTTTGTGTATCTTCTTAGTGTAAGTGATTTTAATGTAGTTATTTGTAATTTCTCTGTATTTGGTGCACATTAAATAGTTATTGTATTGTATTGTATATCTATGGTGTCTTAAGGACACGGCTATTATTATAAATCCTAAATTAGTCACATGAGATAAACTCACTCGTTGACATATTCGACCTTAGAACTATTATCTCTTTATAGTATAGAATTGAAATAATGCAACAAAGATTTAAAAATATATACTTTTTTGAATAACATCTGTTGTTTGTAATTTTTATTCTTAAATACATTTTATTTGGCGTTTATATTTTATATTAAATTTTTAGTTTCTTTAAGTTACGCAACATATATCTACTAAGCTTCGACTTCAAAAAGTATAAGGTTTCCATCCACCTTTTATATACTATCTTTGTAACTAATTCATAACTTTAGAACGTAAGCATGGATATGGAATCATATATACAAAGACAAGTCCCTATTTTCCTTGGATTTCCTTGCATGACGCGTGAACGGAAGAACCAATTTTGCTATAATTTTTGTGTTAGTTATTGTTAAGAGAAAATTCATTAGAAAAATCAATGTTAATTATGAGGAAAGGACAACCTCTGTCGGATCATCTAGTAATACTATATAACACAACAACAAAAGGAAAATATATTGCACAAAAATTCGATTTATTAAGAACAGAATGTGACATCGCAAATCCTGAAACTATTTCAAAGTTGCATTGACAATTTTATCTCGTATAAGCCTAAGACAAGACACATTTCTCGTGTCGCTATAAAACGAATAGGATATTACCACGCTTCAGTGGATTCGAATGAAAACCGTGGCACTACATAAAGCAACCGTTTGAAATTTCAAAATTGTGTTTGGATTATGTTACAATACTTTTATAACACTTTTGGCTTCAATTTTGTATTTAAACCGCCTTTTCTGTCACTTATTATCATTATTTCAAGTTTGTTTTTTAACTTATTCCAAAAAAGAGGAGGTTGTCAATTCAATAGCATGATTTTTTTAAATGTTTATTACGCAATTACTTCGTCAATGGCTTACCGATTTTGATTAAATCAAATCAATCAAATACTTTTTTTTATTCGACGTAGGTACTCTTATCAGTGTCACATTACACAGACTTAGGAAACAATTACAATATATTATGTATACAAAGTAGTCACTTAATTAAACATAAATAACATAGAAAATAGTCTCCGAAAGCGGCGTGTCTGTATGAAAAGGGCTATGAATGTGAAGGAAGCAAGACAGGTTTGTCAGGATCGTGAGGCCTGACACTCAATACTCTCTGCCTACCTCGTAAGGGACTTGGCGTGAAGATATGTATGTATGTACATAGAAAATTCACATTACGATGGTTAGGTCGTCGATATAATATATCGATATAACATATTATGTAAAAAAATAATACGTTATTAAGTAAATATAACTCAAAAACCGCTAGTTTGATTATAAAATTTATGTGAAACCATTTCGAAAAAATAATTATTAAATCGCGACGTGGTACCCAATAAAATAGTTGGAGTCGGTTTAGTCGTTTAGTCGGAGTGCAGTTATACTATGCTTAATTATTTGATACAGACTTATGTTCTAAGTTTTAGTCTGGATTTGTGTTTGAAATAACTTTTTACAATTGCAACAAATAAATAATATGTATAAATAATAACTTATCACCGCATGTATTATAAGTTTTATGTTATGTTGTGTTATAAGCAAACTTTGGCTTTTGTTTCATGACATCGGCAATTCCATTTCCTTTTATAAAAATATTTTTCCAAATTGAATAGTTTACATCTTCTGTAGTGAAATCTCATCTCATGCAATGAAACTCAATTTTGCATTTTTTAATATCTGAACACACTTGCTCTGTTTAAAAAATAGGTAAAATCCTGTAATAGTATTTTGGTAATATAGTAAAAACAATATGGTAATTTCTATAAATTTTTAAAGGAAGAAAAAATTTCGCCCCAGACAGGATTTGAACCTGTAACCTTTCGTCTCAAGCCGACTAATGCTCTAACCAATTGAGCTACTGAGGATTCAAGTCCCGTGGCGAAATTTTTAATTTCTTTTTTTACCCGTTAACGCGGGTAGTTATGTCCTGAAGATACACAGTTCCGTATCCGTTCCGTTCAGTTGGGGCGAAATTTTTGCTTCCTTTAAAAATATATAGAAATTTATCCCAAGCACAGGGCAAGTGCTAAAATAAAAATATGGTAATTGATAAAAAATGTGACATGTTATTAAATATCATTTTTGCCCTCTAGGTGGTTGAATATGACGACTCACTCCACTGTGCTAATCGAAATTTATATGTTACAGATGCATTTAAAGTAAGAAAGAAAGCCTTAGATCATATATTTCTAGGCTTCGACTTCGCCTCGGCCAACAATTGGCTGTAATCTATAGCTTTTTTATACATTACTTTATCCTATATTTGTAAATATTTATTACTTTTCTTTAACAAAGCTTCAATCTTTAAATACTTTAAAATCTTCTCCCCGTGTTGGTCCGGACTTCTTTGCAGAATAGACTATCTGCCTTTCTTTGCCAGGCAGCTCGTAAAAGGCGAGCATAGGCTTATCATCACTAACACCGTGATATCTGACTAGGTGGTAGAGTTTCGCAGCGACTCGCCCGGATTGGTACCACCGCCTTACCTATTCCTGCCGCCATAACGTCATGACATATTCCGGTCCAGGAAATCCGTCTGCTTGTTTGCCTTCCTATAACATAAAAAAAACTTTAAATACTTATTACAAATAGTTTAATTCCTGTTTTTTTTTTATTTTTTTTTATTTATTTCCTGTAACAAATAGTTTAGTTTAGTTTGCTTGTTTGCCTTCCGATATTATAAAAAAAGATACTTACTTTCCCAGTATTGGATTCAAATTTATAAAGCCTTAACCCTGGATTTGATATGCTGTCAGCACCGCGTGGTGTCACCGATGGTGCCAATAAAGCCCAAGACACCGGCCGACCTGAAACAGAGAGACTATTAGAAATCGTTAATTTTTTTTAATCAAGAGGAGGCAAACGAGAAAGGTGTTACCGACGGGACTTGAACACTGCTGCCCAGAAACATCCGTTGCACCAGGTGTAGGTATCACAGATGCGTTGACGACCTTTATGGAATGATTACGCCCTTTAGGTTCCCTAATCGTATTCGTTTGTAAATATCGCCCCTGGTAACGGTTCCACAATTGTGTTTGAAGTAAGAAATGTCTTCGGAAAAAAGGTATCTTCAAAAGTATCTTCACGCCCATATCCCCGAAGAGGTAGGCAGAGGTACAACCAAGGCACCCACGACTAGCCGAAGACACTAAGTCCCACAATGTGATAGGTGGCAAGCCTATCGCCAACCGGGCACATTTCCAATCCCGACCAACATTTTTTTATTAGAAAATTGGAAAAATTCAATTTTCTTTTTGTTGGCCGACCCGGGATTCGAACCCGGGACCTCATGTAGTCAAGTCCAACACCCGGACCGCTAGACCACAGAGGCGCGGAAAAAAGGTGACGGGCATTTGCATGGACTTTAAACTCTGACATGTCCGAAGGTGAAAATCGGCTACAGGAATCAAACCTAACTAACAAAATTAAATAAAAATAAAAGTTTATTTGAAACATACTTTTAATTTTTCCCAATGTTGGTCCGGGTCTCCTTTGCAAAATAAACTATTTTCTTTCCTACCAGGCAGCTTGTAATAGGCGAGCAAAGGTTAAAAATACAATGTCTTACAAGACTACTGGTGTAAGAGTGTCGCGTTACACCTCGTCCCAATAAGGATTCACCGCCTTACCTATTCCTGCCGTCGTAATGTCAGTGTCAGGTTCCAAACTGGAGGGTAGGGCGGCTAGAAAACTTATTTAATGATTGGGCTGATATATAAAAGACAAGCAAGGCAAAACGCCAACAGCCATCTATGTTGTTATAGACCACGGTTATCTTTTATTTTACTATGAGCCATGTATTTGCTAGCTATTTTATCACATATAATACATACAAAATAAATGTTTATAATTTGTAATCTAACGTCGTAGTTGTAATTGGACCAGCTGCTGTAAAAATGCCTCCTTAAGATGATTTCACACGGTGCGTGGTATTACGGACAAACAATTTCAGGAAGGACTGTTGAAGGTGGTCTTCACACGATGCCAGCAGGCCACAAGGAGGACGTGGTAGAGAATTGAGAAGTTTGTTAGTCACATTTATCTATAGGTAAAGTATATGTAAAGGTCTTAAGGTTTAAGTACAGTTGCAGTGCATATAGATAAATAAATAGAATTTTATAGAGAAACAAGGAAAAAGATTTGCTGTAATATCAAAAGACCAAAAAGGCATAGTATACGCAGCGAGGGTACATTCCCAATGCCAAGTTAAGGTTTATTTGTTCAAATAAGTTTGCCGCCTACAAACAGGAATATACCAACTGGTCCTGAAGTTTTGGTGGTGACAATAGACAATGCGGTGGTATTCATCTAAACCACCGGTTTCGTGATTCTACTAGTTAATCTGATGGACTGAACTAATGTCAGCAACCGAAATTACCAGATTATTCCACTAGCGTTTACCATTTGCAATATTTTTTACCGAGAAACTGAAGATTTTATCATTTTTATAACAACATGAACGCGGTCTTTAAATATAAAAGTTACTAATGATTTCGTCATTTTTTTAGACAACACAATTATCATTGCATCAAATTTCCCTTTTTTTAAAAAATGGGTAATTATATCTGGGAAAAATCGGAAGTTGTTTCAAGCTAATTTCGGCTCTCCGCTTCCGCTCCGTTTGTAAAAAAAAGAGTAATGTGATTTACCTGATACCTGTGAGATCACCTATATTTGCAGATGCATGAATCATGCGGAGTGCTTAGTTTTTTTTTTTAATCTTTAACTTTTAAAAGCAAGGATATACATTGAGCTGATACTCCTAGATGTCACCTTCACTGACATCATCATATTTCATTAATAAGTGCCAGAGCATTGGCAATTGGCTCAGATTGGTACCATTGCCTTCTTGCAAACATTGCCGTCTGGTATAAACGTAGGAGCCAGAACCTATACTGGCGCACGTGACGTAAGATTCCGGTCAATAGATAGCAACGTATCAGCATCATATATGGAGCCTACAGAATACGATTATCTCTTACTTTAAAGAGGACAGCCATCTTATAACCTACTATGCAAAAATTGTTGTTCTTCACATTTAGTTCTATTTTTTTGCTCCTACTTTACCAATTTGCAATATTTGACATTTTTTATGACTACTGAAACTTGGTTTCATATTTTGTTCCACGATAGTTATTGTCTTTATGGTCTAGCACTCCGGCGTTGGACTGGACTTGGCATTCGATTATCGGTTCGGGCAACAAAAAAAATAGAAAAATTAAGTTGCGCAGGATTGGATATGTGCCCGGTAGACGATAGGCTTGCCACCTAACACAGGGTGGAACTTCCATTTTCGAAGATGTGGGCGTGAAGATAGTTATTATCTTGGTATACAGGATATCTTTTTTGCTTACGTCTATTGGTTCATACATATTATGTCCCAAAGTAACCTGTTATATTTTGTAAAATATAACCGTTCGTAAGACAACTTATCTGTAGTTTATCGGCTACATTACGGACACTAAGGCTATCATAAAACAAATCTTAGCTTCACATACCTTCACTATAAATAAGTCTAAAAGTATCAGCATGCCGGTGCCCGTAGAATTGGCCCGCGATGACGTCACTGTAGGCTCTTATGATATGTAACAGCCTTGCATTGGCATTAGGGGATAGTTCCCCACCACCAGATGCTGATGAGCTACCAGCATTATGCCTCTCTTCTACTCCTGGTCCTGCATGAGCTACTATGTACACCTAAAAGTTATGTTTTATTTAATCACATTGCACACATTTGTCCCTATGTTGGTCCGGGCTCTTCTGTAGACTATCTGCCTTCCTGGCAAACAAGCAGACGGATTTCCTGATGTAAGAAATTCACGCCGCCTAGAGACACCAAAGGTGGTAATGGTGCTTTGTCAACCTGAGGACGGGATGTTGGGCCTGGAGCAAAAGTAAGTTTACCGGCTACCTTACCCTCCAAACCGGAACACGTCATGACGTTATGGCGGCGGTTGTAGTTATATAACATATAATTGTTAACTATTCAGCATTGTACATACGTAGTTTATATATTAGCTTAGATGTCATTTTAGTGTTGCTCACATGCTAAAATTGAGGTGCTTATTGACCTAAAAACTGAATAGATGTGATTTGTATTAAAAAAATAATTTGGATCTTGGTAATTTCATAATTCCCCTAAAGACGGGACGCATTGAGGCAAAATTTGGGAGATTAGTCCATTACCATCAGCAGAACATTTAATACCACCTATCTATTTATATTCTTACTATACTTCAAAAAAAAATATACTTCAAAAAAAGAAAATTGGATTTTTCCAATTTTCTAATAAAAAAAATGTTGGTCGGGATTGGAAATGTGCCCGGTTGGCGATAGGCTTGCCACCTATCACATTGTGGGACTTAGTGTCTTCAGCTAGTCGTGGGTGCCTTGGTTGTACCTCTGCCTACCTCTTCAGGGATATGGGCGTGAAGATACTTTTTTTTTACTATACTTGCTTTGGTGCTTATATGTAAATAGCTTTTAACAGCAAGCAAAGTCAGGTTCAGCAGTTATAAGGTACTAAAATTTTCATTATGTTATTTGGGTAGATCTTCGGTGAATATAGAGCTTTTTATCCGAAAGGGTGTACTTTCGAGGTGGTTGCATTGTCACGCAGTCTGCATCCAAGGAAATCGACAGAAATACACTATTAATGTTTATTATTATTATGTAGCAATTAAATCGAGGTCGATTTTTATATGCTTATTGCACTTATGTTAATGGATAATGGATTTTAAAGTACACTTTTGTACCTTTCCACAACACACTTTATTTTGACACTTATACTTTAAAAGTGAAACCGGTTGGTTTCACTTTTCACAGCATCATCATGAAAAAAGTTTATAAAATGGAATTCTACCAAGTGCCGATGATGAAAGTGTAAATGATATTAAATAAAATATCAAATACAATAGTATCTCACCATTTCATTTTTTCTCCTAGCTTTACCTAATACATGTTCTAACCACTCCCATTGTGCCCGGCCCCTATGTGGTCCGTCGGTCTTAGCGGCGCCGCCGGACCACAATACACTGTTTAAAACTATTATCCTCAGTCTACTATGTGATTGCTCTATTGTATAATATCCTCCTGTAACAAGTTAAAGATAAATATATTTTTATAAAACATTTTTGTACAGTTCAGAAACAACTAGTCGCAGTTCTGTTGGTAAAAATTAAATTAAATTTAGTATTCGAACTATGAAATATCACATTAAGGGATATGATTGTTGCCCGTATTAGTCCGAGTGTACTGATTAGAATAGACCATCGGCTTCTCTGCTAGGAAGCTCGCAAGAGGCGAGCACTGGTAAAAATATAGGTCGAAATTCTACTGGTGGCAGAGTGCAGCAACTAGATTGGGATCGACCGCCTTACCTGTTCCTGCTGCCATACTAACTTGTTTATGTTTCAGTCCGGAGGGTAGGAGAGCAGTTAGAGATCCCAGCCGCAGAACAGCAACGCACCTGCAACATCTACGGTGTCTGTAGGCCACGGTTGTCACTTACCATCAAGAAACCTGTGTGCTTGTTAGCTAACCTATCACATAAAAATATAAATATAACACATATAACATACATACATATCTTTATGCCCAGTCCTTTACTGAGTTGGAAGAGAGTATCGAGAGCCGAATCCTTGCAGACTTATATTATGTTATTATTATTACTTATAAATATGTACATATAAATCAAAACACCGAATCAAAGCAATGTCTGTGGTATGGTGATATATAAATACAAAAACTAATTTAATAGATACCCAAAGCCAAAATATAAGACATCATCTCAAAGAAAAAACATAAGGAATCGAACCCTTGCCTAATCAGTGAGATGGACAGATATTAATGCAAATTAGATATGACTAAGTTGAATCTCTAACTTTCAAAGTAAAAAAAAAGCTAATGAACGATAACGATCAAGCTGATAAACATAAATACCTAAAAATACTGCAAAATGCATTGCAAAATAGTGATAGCCTAAATCAATAATTTACCTATTTCGAAAGTCAGCAAAGCCTCGGTCGGCAGCCACTGCATCCACATGTCCACTAGCTTCCTCGACGGGGGAGGGTCATTGTGGCCCAACGCTGGGAATACAAACTGACTGGGAAATGTGTGACCCAAGACATACGTGATATTGCGGACAGCTTCTAATTTGATTTCTTCATTTAGGTGCTCCATTGAGGATGATAGGATATCCCTTTATAAATTAATTACATTATTAGTAAAACTTAATATATTTAAATAAAAGTCGTTGTATCGCCTCTGTGGTCTAGCGGTCCGGGTGTTGGACTTGACTGCATGAGGTCCCGGGTTCGAATCCTGGGTCGGTCAACATAAAAAAAATTGGATTTTTCCAATTTTCTAATAAAAAAATGTTGGTCGGGATTGGAAATGTGCCCGGTTGGCGATAGGCTTGCCACCTATCACATTGTGGGACTTAGTGTCTTCGGCTAGTCGTGGGTGTCTTGGTTGTACCTCTGCCTACAACTTCGGTGATATGGGCGTGAAGATACTTTTTACTTTATTAAATTTTGTGTTTCATGAACTGGCCACTTTGATCTTAAATGATATAATAAATTTTTAATTTAGAATTCCGAAGCAGTTTCTAAATTTAAACTGAATACCAGTTTAGACACAAAATGTAATCAGAGCTTTGACTCGTGGACTTACTAGTACATTTTTAATTCACCTATTTAATTAAATAGTATTAAATAATTACCTATTTGCTCACCTCTGTTACCTGGTGGGGAGTCAGATTAACCTATCTACAATAGGGACTTCACTAACTATTGTTTTAGATATATTAATATGTAACAAAAAAAACTGGTCCGGTTCCCCTAAGTTGGATACCGTATATACCGTCTGTATCTCTGACAGGCAGCTCGTCAGAGGTGAATACAGGTTAATTTATAGGTCATTACCAACAAGACTATTAGTGTCTAGAGTACTTTACAGCACTTGCTCGGGTGGGGATCCACCACCTTCCCTATTCCTGGTAGTAGCTTCGTCATGTTCCGGTTTGGGAGTTAGGGTAACCGATAGACTTGCACAATAGGCTAAACATGCTGTCCTCAGGGCATTTGTAAGACCTATATACGGTTCAAATAAGCGATACCGTTGTCTTATCATCAGGAGAGTCGTTTGCTTGTTCGCTGATCTCCATGTAAAAAAAAACGACGGGTTGCACTCCAGTGCCAGCAGAAGTGAAAACTTGAATATTAACATTGTGCATTTTTGATATTTTGGAATGGTTAGGGAATAATTTTGCAGGAATTGCTTTAATTATCATTATGAAAGTACTATCATTTATGTGGTAGAATTCAATATTTATTTATTGCGCTATCGTACACAAACATGACAACACGAACATTACAAGCGCACTGCGCCGTATTACGAATTTTCGTCTTACGAAATTTCAGGTCACATGTCCTGCCGCGAATTTAGAAGTACCCATTCCAAAAAAAGTGCGCAACGCTGCTTAAGAAGTTTTCACTTCAAAAATGTATTCTAGTTTAAATAAAGGATAGGTGAAATTATGACAGAATAGCTATTTAAATGCTGAAATTTACATCAATGTTTAGTGGTGGCACGGCGCATACCAGATAAAGGACGTAACAACCAAAATTCTATATCACGGTACATTTCTGAGGTCAAAGCCTGGCGTGTAACAATTTTCTAATTTAGGTATATTAATTTTCCTAGGCTATCTTTTAAATTTTTCGAAAGCAAACAGGCATATGGAATTCCTAATGGCAGAAGTGTAGTATACGCCTAAGATGGTAATTGCGCATTATTAACTAAAGCTATAGGTATTTAGCATCTTCTGGCAGTTTTGTAAACATTCCCAAATACGTATAAACCACATTATTCTGTCTGCTACTTTTCTGAATATTGACAAGATATTCCGGTTTAAGAAGTAGTGCGGCTGAGAGTCTTAAGGCTAGGATATTTAAGCATTGTTGGTAGTACGCGTCACGTCAACCAAATGGTTTTTGGCTGCAAATGGTTTGGTTTGTGGTATTTTGTAACAAAAACGCGACGATTTTATGAAAAAAAGTTTTAAAAAAGCAGCCATTAAATTTTCTCTAAAACATCATTATACATCTTACTGTATCTTTTGTTACTTTGCCGTCTATAAATTTCGAATTAACACAAGACTCAATAAATTCAATTGGATTAATTGAAAATGACGCTAGTTCTTTGTTACGAATGTAACCTAAAGTCAATAACTTCATGGAGTAGACTTACAAAAGGTGTTGCGCGCCTTAAAAATGTAGATCTCGAGATACGGAAACGTGTTCGTCTCCGTAAGAGAGATTCCGCACTACATTCGATCCGAATCAGTGAAAATATGATCCGTAGTAGCCGTAGAACTAATTCTATGGTAATTCACGCACTAGATTCCGTCATCCGATTTGTTGCTTTCATTCTAGAATCTCCATTCCGGAGAAAATGTTTGACGGACCAAAGTAGCCATAGTACTGTTTGTATGAACGCTCACGCACTATGTCCGAGTTAAAGCTGAGCTGCGTACGAGCAGGTGTGGGTGGGTGACGTCGAACGGCTCTTTGAAACACAATTTTCATGTTCTTGTGAGACTATAAAAGACCGTGAAAAAAGTTTGTTGGCCATGAAATCATATATAAAATCATGTTTACTTCAATAAAGGCTTAAACAGTATAATTCTAGACTGGGTAAGATCGGAGAACGTCTAGAGAATGAGGCTTATAGAATTCTTATTAAGCTATGTTTGGCCAAGGATTCTAAGCAGAGGACTTATAATACACTTGGTCTCATTACTGAGCGTCCAGCAAACGAGTCTGATGATCAGAATGCTTATAGAATTGGTATAATTAAGCAAAGGAGTCCACCGAGCAGATAACTCATAGAATTGGTCCCATGAATAAGCATCTGGCCAACGAGACGGCTGAGCAGAGGGCTCAATGAATTGGTCTCATTAATGAACATTTTGTTTGCCTATTTCTGCTCCTCCTGTTATACATAAAAATACGTGTAGAATTTGTTTTCTAACATTTTTATAAATTGTTTAAGGAGTCAATTGCTCGTTTTAGTCTATTATTTTGTTGCGTTCTATAATTACTTGTTTCTAATCATAACGTTCATAGCACTGGCATTACCGACTGATTTACGTCCTTGAAGTCATCATTATTGTCATTGTGCAAGTCAAATTGATTTTTGTAATTACTAAGTCGTTCTTACACCTTCATCGGACCTTAAAGGATCTTACCTTCCATCCGCACTAAAGTGTTCGTCAACACGAGTCTAAACTCAATATAGTTTTGTCATTTAATTACTGAGCTCTAATGACCATATTCCAGTTCCATCATCAAATCAGCTCTGTGTCATAATATTTTTTTCATTTTTATCAAATTTACATTCGTATACAAAATTTCAGCTATAATAACCGGGAAGTGCATCATATTATTTACTTACGCGATTTGATTTCAGATACCGGTTTGGTGAAAGTAAACAATAAAATGTTTATGAAATAAAAACCACTTTTTCTTTACACAACGTTGAGTTTGATCTATTGGACCAAAAAGCTAGGGATTACGCCTCCATTGAAGCCCATCGCAAGTATTTTAATCAGTCAAGAAAACTACAATCTCTAAAGCGAAACTCCTCACGCACCCATAACGATAACTGTTCTCAAAATATTCATGGTCCACATACATTTCATCCAAGAGTTACCAATCTTACAGACGTCCAGTTTCCAGAAGGTGAAATGGCAGTTTTAAAGAAAGGCCTAAAGTATAATCCAGTTCCAAAACTAACTCAAAAATCGTTGGAAAATATGGCAGTTGATGCAGAAATAGCGATTGTTTTAAACAAAAAGGATGACATCATTAAAAACGTTGTAGTGCAAGACATTAGAAAGCTTTACATTCCTCGTCTATTCAATTCAGAAATTAATTCAATAAAAAAAGGATTACCGATAACAATTTAATCCTTTCAAAAGCAGACAAAGGGACAAAGGGAACGCAATAGTTATATTGAAACACGAGGATTATATGAACAAAGTCAATGATGTCATACTGGGTGAGGATTTTTCGCAACAATCGTATGATCCGACCAAAAAGTTTTCAGCGATGATTAGGCATTCGGTCAATTCTTCGTGTTATATTTTTCCAACGACTTGGTCCCAACAAAGAGTAATGGAAATGAATCCTCGTCCACCCCTTCTGTACCGTTTGCCAAAGATTCACAAAGATGGTTGTCCAACACGTCCAGTTGTTTCTTATATTGGTGCACCAGCGTATGGTTTATCAAAATATTTAAACAACGTTATTAAAGAAAAATCAAAATTCAACCCACCCTATAGCATAAAGAATAGTTTATATCTTGTCGACAGGATCAAAGACGTAGTGTTACCGGATCGGTGTAGATTAGTTTCTTTGGATGTAGAAAGTTTATTCTCAAATGTCCCTTCAGAAGAGTGTATAAATTTAATGGAAGAAATGTTAATACGTCAGCGTCAACAACCAGGAGAAATAAATGAAATTGTAGACATGACCAGAACTTGTATGAAACAAAATTATTTTAGGTACAATTCTCATTACTACATTCAAAAGGAGGGTCTAGCCATGGGTTCTCCCCTTAGTCCTTTGATGGCCGAGATTTTAATGATTAACTTTGAAAGACAACATATTGTAGGTAAAAATCATATATTATATTATTACAGATACGTGGACGACATAATCATATGTTGGACTGGTACAGAAAGACACCTGGACGTTT
>NJDC01001296.1:107663-119552 GCA_002245475.1 Calephelis virginiensis
CAATCGAGGCGGCGGCAAATCACTCGTGTGTCGTCGTTTGTACGGTTGAATTCCTGAGGATGCCTCGGTGTAGAGGCGAAACGTTCGTCGAGTTGGTGTTTTCTGTGGTGAGTGCTTCGACAAAGTTGGCGAAGGACGTGACAAGTGGTTTTGTTTCCCGTGTTCGGACTCTATTTGTGATCTGGTCGCGGAGGTGGGAGGTGGGAACTTTAGGTAGGGTTGTCACATTCTGTGTCGTTTGGAGGATTATTTGCCACAACGGTTACACTGCTTACGCGGAATCAGTAAAATATAGGCTTATTTTACATCTTTCACTATGCCAATCTAAATCAAATTTTCATGTAAGCAATTCAAAACAATTTCGCTTCAATCAAAAAAGTAATCATATAAATCGGTTCAGGAACCTTGGCGACATCTTTGTTCATACATACAAACAAATTCCAGCCACAATGAGAACCTCCTCTTTTACTAAAATTGCTTAAAATTAGATTATTGCAAATATCCCAGAGATTGATGCGAGAATTGCCTTAATATCCCAGTTAAATAAACACTACACAATTACCGTCATTAGTGATAATAGATTACGTATTTTTGACCATCACGAATTAAACTTGACGGTTTAGCTTAAACTCTTGATACTGACCCAGTCCATAAGACAAACTCTATCGTGTCCGGATGCCTCTCCGCCATAAAAGCTGCAGCACTCTGAATCAAGGGCCATGAACTATCACACGTGTGGTCACGGTGTCTGCCGTTTCTGTGGCTGTGCTCATTGTTGACCCGATTATGCTTGCAACCTGTTAAAAATTATAAAATAATATATAAAATAAAAATTTATATAATATAACTATTATAGAATTACAAAAGTATAAAAAAGCTAGAAAAAACATTCTAAATATATCAAATATATTTTTTCCATTATGTAAAGTAATTTTGAAGTTAAATTAGTGGTACACTGAACTAAAAAAACTCTTGCTTTGAAAACTGCTGAACTGCCTAAAACTACTTTTTGAAAAGCGAATTATAATCTCTAGCCGAAGGAAAAGTCAAAAAAGAGGCAAGCCTTGATCCTGATACGTGAAATGTCAACCATGTTCGGGTTCGGATGATTTTTATCAGATCCTCTTGAACTGCAAATATGAAATAAGGGATAATAATTAAAAGTATCTCTGAACAAATAAAACAAGTTGAGTCTAATCCCAAAATATACAAGTTACACGCTTAAGGACCCTGCCTTTCCATGACAATAACATTAGGAAGAACCTTGAGCATAAGGTTACAATTACGGTGTACGGACTGCCTGTTTGATTAGGGTTCGAGACGGTTGTAAACGTCGTTAGTAAATATTGGTTTAGATCCATACACCTGGATTGTAGTTTTAATCAAAATTTACTAATAATAATCAAAAAACAGAGAAAAAATTTTTTTCAAGGTTAACTTTTTTGAAAGGCATGTTTACAGGCATCAAGAAAAAAGTCTTTAGTATTTGTGAGTTTTTACACGTCTGCAAATAAAAGGTGGTATTTAATGAGTGGTGAGTTTTTACCATTTAATTAAAGCGATCTCATCAATTTTTGAATTAAAAACGAAAAAAATCTCTCTATTACAAAAACTTTTCCAGAGTTTTCACTAACACAATTAATAGATTTACATGGTTGAATCCAAAAATTAAAGGCATCTTTTGTATATCAAAATCTGAAAAGTACGCATATAGAGGAGACCGTTAATTACAACTCTGCAACTGATTGAACCGTACGCTGTGCTGCATCGTTAGGGACCAATCAGGTCTAGATTTCAATTCGAATCTTTTTAGTCTCGTATTGCATTCAGCCAACTTATTTTTGTTTTAGAATTTCAAGTTAAACCTAATAAATGAACAAGAACATTTTGCTATTTCACGTTTGAATCCTTTAAAGTTTCCTCATTCTTGTAGCTCGAACCCTAATTAATGAATATTTTTTGCACTTTAGTATTTATTTTTTAATTTGCTTTTTTATGTATCTTGAAATCGAAATTTTATTTTGCATATAAGTCATCCTTGGTACAATCAAATAAAATCCATTTTTAACTGACTGATATAATATGGCTCTCGGTTCAGAGTCATTTGCAAGTTGTACGAATATAAAAAATAAACAGATATTTTTGGATAGCTGTAGCAAAAAAAATAACAAATAAATATCACAAAAACATTTTTGAATGCTTTCTTTTTACTCATTTGTAAACATCCATTCAACAAATAGAATAAAAAGTAAATATTGTTTTTGTGGATCTTAATTCTTTTGTTTTAAATCCAAGTTTTAAGACTTTGGTACTTTTGAAATAAGAAATAAGCATTTAAACTTTTTATAAATTGTAGCGTATATAGTTTTAATAGGATTCGACGATGGTATGCGACAAAGGAGCAACAAACTAAATGAAATTAAACAAAAAACAAAACATCATTTACTAGCTCCAAGTTCTGACTACACTAATAAGATACACACTTAATAAACTTCTCAAATAAACTTTAATATTATCAAAAGTTGTCAACATATATTCACTAATTTCGAAACAGTATTTGAGCTCTAAATTAACGAAGTTGAAAACAAAAGGTCGCTTATTTGTTTCACTTGAGACAACAGCATTAAAAATTAAAACAGAATTTTGCGTCCAAATAAATTTACCTCGATGGAACTCCGGGGAGTTATGGAATGGGTCATAATGAAGATCTGTAATATGCCAGAAGTACCCTGTAAAAGAAATTTTTAATTTAGTATGAACTCGAAAATTATGTTTATTGTAGCATTCATAAATTGTAATAAGAGACTGCACTTTTTGATGATTAAATGCAAAACTTTATTAGAATTTCCTGCTTTTGTTCCTCGTGTTGGTCCGGGCTTCTTTGTAGAATAGACCTTCCTGCCAGGCATCTCGCAAAAGGCGAGCAAATAGCGTCACTAACACCGTGACATCTGACTAGATGGTAGAGTTCCGCAGCGACTTGCCCGGATTTGGTAACACCGCCTTACCTATTCCTGTCGCCATAACGTCAGTGCTTGACGTTGATATGTTTCGGTTGGAGGATAAGGTAGACGGTAAACTTGCTTTTGCTCGAGGCCCAATATCTTGGCCTCAGGTTGACAACGCACTATTACTTTTGGTGTCTCTAGGCGGCGTGAATTTCTTACCATCAGGAAATCCGTCTGCATGTTTGCCTTCCAATATCATAAAAATAAAAAATATATAGTATCATCACTACTATATATGAAAAATATATAAATAAATCTAAACCTTTTTTATGACTAACAGATAGTTAGCAGAATATTTATTGGTCATTAACATATTGGTATCTAAAGCAGCAATTGATGTTTGGACTTATTCCTGCCGCAATAAGGCAGTTGTCTAAAAGGTAGCGTCAATTTAACCTTACAAGACGTTTATCATGTCAAACTTATGTTGACATTTTTAGGGTACATGTTTTACTATTAGGAAACTCGTTCGCTTCTTGCCTTTCAGAAACAAAGTATTCTTTGATTTAATGTCAATCGCATTAACTGTTTGTACTATAAAACTATAAGTTTATTAGCAGCCCGCCCCGGCTTTGCACGGATATAAAATATACATAACATAAACCTTCCTCTTTAATTGCTTTATCTAATAAATAAACCTCATGAAAATCCTTTGCGTAGTTTTAAAGATTTAAGCATAAAATAGACATAGGGACAAAGAAAGCGACTTTGTTTTGTACTATGTAGTGAAAATTGTCTTCATATTTTGATTGCAACATAACTATATCAGAAAGTATAATAGTACTAGCTTCCTGTTCCAGCTTCGCTCGGATGGTAATTTTTTGATCATAAATTCAAGTTGGATCAAACTGCACACGGTGTGTAAATTTGATTTAAATCGGTTTAGTAGTTTAGGAGTCCATCGCGGACAAACAACGTGACAGGTAATTTATATATATTAAGATTTATGTGCACATTCTAGATTAGTAAATCATTTACCAACAAAGTTTTGGTATCATATACATATGGAGGACGTTCACTTTTTAATAACATTTAAATGTTTTTTAAAATATTTGTTCTCTGACATGTTTAAAATCTAATTAAAACAAATCACAGCCAGCATAACGCTATGTTTTAATTTTGTTCTATCACCTAATTTTTTGTCTATTCTAAAAGATATAAAGTCTATCTTCCCTTTTTAAACGAAATCCTATTAGTTTACTTTCACACATTGATAATGAACTCATTTTCATGAGAATAGTTTCCATTATTCAGAATCAACAAAAGCGATATCAGAAGCAACTTTAACTTTTTTTGATGTACGTACGGAGATATCACATTTTCAGCTGTTGGAATATCCTAGTAGTTCAGATTACTGAATTATCTTCATACTAGCCTAAAGCGAAAGTTATAGTCATTATCAAATGTGGACCTTATCTGCAATGGTAAATCCGTTTAATTAAACACAAAACGGTGTAGCTACATGATGTATTGGTAGATAAGATCGATATTAATCGATAAGAAATAAAGTAAAATTTCACCACAGTATTTCAGTCTTTATTTTATCCAGTTTTAAAGGTAAGAACATTAATCAGCGAGAGATTAGTAGGTACAGGATCGAATACTGTCTGAGGTGATTTTTGCTTATATCTAAGCAAGATGTTAAAATGTAAAATATATTTAAACATGATGTTAAAATGTTAAAAATATTTAAGATGTTAAAAAAATAAAGTTTAACAGCAAACAAAAAAAAAGTAAGCAAAATGTTAAACATACCATTATACATCGATAACATATTTAGAGTCTTCTTAAATAGAAAAGACAAGCAAGAAAAAGAAATCGCAACCGCTTTTATTTATTATGTATATTAAATAAATTTATTATATATAGTAAATTAAACCCTTACCAATTTTAGCATCAGTCAGGTTAAGCCAGAGTAGGCTGGTGATGTAGATGATGAAACTACTTGGACTCATGTCGATATTTCATGATGAGCGGAACCGAGCATCTCTCGTAGTGTTGTATTCATTTTATCTCGTTATCTGCTGAAGAAAATTGCTAATTAGTAATGTTCCCTGAAATTAATATCGATAAGAGGCTTATAAGGCTTGTCAATGACTAAAAGCTAATAATGACTGAAGGTATTCAATTTTGATGCTTTGATTTCGTATTTTGCTTTAATTCATTTTAACGATGGAACATTTTATTTATATATAATAGAAATAGAATAAGACATTAAGATCTTTTTGCGCTACAATATTATATAATATTCATAATGTATATTAATATTTGGAAAAAAGAATTAAGGGGGACCCTGTTTTTAGTACAAACTGTTTTCGACCATTACAATTAGCGTTCAAAGTTTTATGTCATAAATAATAAAAAAGTATATTTTGGAAAATCCGTAAAGTACCTAATATTTTGTTTTGTTTATGCCAAATTTTGAGAAGTTTTTTTTTATTTTCTTTTGAAATTGATGAAATTAAGACCGACCAACATAATACAAAACTGAGCGTACGAAACTAATTCATAAAATTATGACTGTCTATATAATATCTATCTGTCATTATATATCTGTCTATACAATACATTAAATATGGGATTCGTTTTCAGCATGCCTTCCAGTACAAAATGCTTATTTTAATATTAAGTCAAAATTACTTTGCAACATTTTTATAGGGCCTTCAATTTTTAAAGGACAGGGCAGGGTTTTGTTTTAATATAAAACTGAAGGTACGAAATGCTTATTTTAATATTGAGGAAAAATTACTTTGCAAAATTTTATAGGGCCTTCAACTTTTAAAGGACAGGGCTAATATTATAAAAAAAAAGTATCTTCACGCCCATATCCCCGAAAACATAGGCAGAGGTACAACCAAGGCACCTACGACTAGCCGGAAGACACTAAGTCCCACAATGTGATAGGTGGCAAGCCTATCGCCAACCGGGCACATTTCCAATCCCGACTACCATTTTTTTATTAGAAAATTGGAAAAATCCAATTTTCTTTATGTTGGCCGACCCGAGATTCGAACCCAGGACCTCATGCAGTCAAGTCCAACACCCGGACCGCTAGACCACAGAGGCGATGTGGCTAATATTATAATCTATTATTCAAAAGATGTTGTATAAAATACAAAACATGCCAAATATTGAAACTTATAGGTAAACGAGAATATACTAAATGTGTCTATGTGTATGTTTGTATACTAGTTTGGTTTTCATGACAAAACGGTTAAACTGATCTTAATTTACTTTAAGCATAGAAATAAACTAGGAACTAGGACTTAGAGATAAAATAACGGCGCATTTAGAGCGCAAACCGTTAGAGAAATTAATTATTTTAACACAAAAATTAAGGAAGGTTATATATTAATAACTCATAATAAAACTGATAAATCCTGGGGAAACTGTAGGTTTTTTTAGTAATACTAGTTCATTTCTACAAAAAATTGTATTGAAAAACGCACTAGTACAATGGAATCCTACAAAGTACCGACGTTAAAAAGTATAAAATCTATTAGTCTTAATATATACATAAACTAGCGTCCCGCCCCGGCTTCGCCCGGGTATTAAATATAGATATAAACCTTTCTCTTAAATCGCTTTATCTATTAAACAAAACCGAATCAAAATATATTGAGTAGTTTTAAAGATTTAAGCATACAAATGGACATAAGGATAGAGGAAGCGACTTTGTTTTATACTATGCAGTGATTACGTTTCACAGTGTTATCTGCGGATTCCTGAACTACTTAACCAATTTAAATCTAATTTACTCATTTTGTGTAGTTTGATTAAATTTAAATGATAGGTTAGCTTACATCTCATTTTATCGTGGGCCAAACTCCGGAAACAGCTAGTGTTTTTTAATGTTATAGGAAGGCAAAAAAGCAGACCGATTTCCTGATGGTAAGAAATTCACGCCGCCTTTTTGGTGTCTCTCAAAGGTAGTAATGGTGCGTTGCCAACCTGAGGTCAAGATGTTAGGCCTCGAGCAAAAGTAAGTTTACCGGCTACCTTATCCTCCGAACCGGAACACGTCATGACGTTACGGCGGCAGGAATAGGTAAGGCAGTGGTACCAATCCGGGAGAGTCGCTGCGAAACTCTACCACCTAGTCAGACGTCACGGTGCTAGTAATGGTAAGCCTATGCTCGCCTTTTACGAGCTGCCTGGCAAGGAAGGCAGATGGTCTATTCTGCAAAGTAGCCCGGACCAACACTATGATATAATATAAAATTATAGCTAGTAAATTATAATTAAGTATAATTTTAAAAGGCACTAGTTCTAAGGGTTCTACTACAAGAGTCAGATGCCATGACTTCACAGTCCCAGTTCATTGCAATCTGTTTCTGAAGAGTATTTACTTTTAGAAGAAATTTCTTGAAATTAATAAACGGAGCAAGTGCACCTTGACTAAGTTTGGGAAATAACTTTAAACATATTTTACTTGAACTTTAAATATTTTAGCACTTGTGAAAGTTTTAATGCAGAAAATATGTCATGAGCGTATCTGTCAAACACATTTGTTCTACCGGCTCTGTAGTGTACTGGAACAGTATTAAGGTTAGCTATATGAGGTAAAGTTCAATTCTAGTCAGGCAACTCAAAACGTGTTTTTTTCAACTTTCAAAAAAAATTACGTTGCTCGGTATTGAATAAGAGCCCCGTTGGGGATAGATTTGCCATTTATCACATTTTGAGAACAAGCAACAAATATCTCCTGCTAATTATAAGTTCGGTAGTACTATTTAAATTATGCGCTTCGGCTATATTCGTCGAGCTTCGGAAATCCGAATGTATTTTAAAAATATCTTCTATAGAGTTGTTATTACGCATAATTAATCATTTCACTTAAATTTATATTAGTTCAGCCAATTTAAAAAATAAAAGTATAAAATGTAAAAAGTGTAAAGCTGAAGTGCATAATTTAAATAGTAACACTATACTCTGGTTCGTACCTCTGTGTACATTTTTTGTAAGTTATAAGAAGATAAACAGATGTACTAGATTGAACAAGTACAGTTATAGACTTGGAAGCTGTTAAAGCAACCTTGCCAATAACTGCGTTCAGTTACATAAATATTCAAGCCAAGTTTTCGGACCAGAATAATCCACGACGATGTGGAGCACCAACGTAGTGGCAGAAATAAATTTCGTGTTGGTACTGGTCTAATGCAGAATGAATGAAATGAGTGGAAGGAAGGGTAATAAAAAAGGGTAGAACAATAGAAGCAAACAGTAGAAGTATTTTTATTTTAGCACTTGCCCTGTGCTTGGGATAAATTTTCTATAAATTTTAAAGAAAGAAAAAATTTCGCCCCAGACAGGATTTGAACCTGTAACCTTTCGTCTCAAGCCGACGAATGCTCTAACCAATTGAGCTACTGAGGATTCAAGTCCCGTGGCGAAATTTTTAATTCCTTTCTAACCCGTTAAAATTTATAGAAAACAGTAGAAGCTTTAAATATAGGGATGTGAAGCTTCTTACGTCGTTTACTTCCTTCCTAATCTTAACACTAAAATAGCAAGCATCGAGGTAATAATAAAGCTAGCTTACTTACTACTTATTACTTAGCTAGCTAGTACTTAGTTATGAAATTATGAAAATACAAATTATACATTATGAAAATTCACAAAAATCTTTTGATTTACTTTTAAAACAAGGGTTTTCATTTGAAGTTTCACTAAGTACAAATTATGGAAATTTATAAGAGTTTTATCGCCTATATAGTTTAGTGGTCCAGTTATTAGACGTGACTTCATGGGGTCTCAAGTTCGATCCCATCGGGCAACAAAAAAAAAAGTGTTTTATCAATTTGGTAATAAAAAATAAAATAAAAAAAAACTTTTATTTAAATGCTCTAAAAAGAAGAAAAAAGGTAATATTTTTTTTAATATTTACTATGAACTTGTAACCTCATTATACACACCTTATATGACCATAAATACATAGATTGCAAATTTGCAAGTTAAAGCTTTTAAAAACGACATTGCCCGAGATTAGATATGTGCCCGGTAGGCGATAGGCTTATTACTTATCACATTGTGGTACTTAGTGTCATTGGCTAGTCGTAGGTATGCTGGTAGTACTCTGTCTATTTCTAATGGGATACGGGAGTGAAGATACTTTTTTTACATTTTTTTCTTATAGCTAGTATTATCCTATTTAATTTTATAGCTTTTCTTTTTAATTTCATGTTTATTTTTTATTACTTTTTATCGCAAATATTGGTGTATACGAAAATGTATTAATTTATGCATTCTCAACGTTAAAGCCGCAAATAAAAGCTAATAAAAAATAAAGACTAAGTTAAAATTTTCTAATAAAAAGTTTCAAAATTAATAAAGTACCCAAGCGCAAGTCAAACACCGCCTCTCTAAGTTTATATCCTACATATGTATTGTTCCGATCATATACTTTATATTCTGCTAAAGTGTTTGAGCATCTAAAATAAAATTATTTAAACGATGCAGACATTGTGCTCATAAAAGCTTTGTTTGGTATTTTTGAGTTAGAAATAACGAAGCACATAGAACAAAGATATTCCAACATGAGGCTACTAAATTATAACTTGGTAGTTTTTTATACTTTTTGTGTGTTTTTTGTAAGATTTTTTATGGAATTTGATAACGTATAATTACAGGGTTCTTTGATGGTCAGAGACAACTGTGGTCTATAGACATCATAGATGTTGCAGGTGCGTCGCTGTCCTTAGGCCAGTTCTGCTAATCTACCGGCTACTCTTCTCTCTGAAACTTAACCTAATATTGATTCTATGGTTTCAGGAATAATTTGTTTAGACAGTTTTTTATGATATTGAAAGGCAAACAAGCAGACGAATTTCCTGATGGTAAGAAATTCACGCTGCCTAGAGAAACCTAAGGTGGTAATGGTGCGTTGCCAACCTGAGGTCGGGGTGTTAGGCTTCGAGCTTCTTCAAGTAAGTTTATCGGCTACCTTATCCTACGAAACGGAACACTTCAATGACAACTACTGACGTTATGACGGCAGGAATAGGTAAATTACTGCATTGCTGACATTACTGAATCTTTAGTAGGGAAGTATAGCCAGGCATGGCAAGAAACAACCTGCACACTTACAGACCACTTGTAGAGACCATAAATGTTATAGATGTGATTTGTTAAGGCTATCAGCAAACCTACCGGATTCTTTACTTTCTGGACCAGAATAAGACAGTGTCAAAAGCTGTTACTAAGGCAGCAAGTATATCAGGTAGATCCCTAATCGGACAATTTGCATGACTATGCCGCTGGTCGTATTGTTGGTATATGCTCTCATCTTTGGTGTTACCAGGTGAAAATGCCTATGTTCTATTCCATATAGAAGATCCAGAGCAATACGGAAAAAATAGTTGAGGGTACTACGAACACTTAGAATTGGGTGTTAATTAAAATTTAATCTACTTTTTATTTAAACTGGCTCATAAATAAAAAGTAGTACTCGTAACATAAAAAGCTCGAATAAATAAAACACAGGACAGAAACTTGGCAAAAAATTTGGGAAATTCGGAGTAATCCCGTATCCCGCGCAGTAATGAGCTCATAACGTTACTCGTGTAATTAATGAACGTGAAAATGTGGAGCGCTCAAAAAGTGATATTTATATCATTTTTGCTGACCGTGTTTTTACTAGAAATGGGAAATTACCCTGTTTTTAAGGAAAAAACCAGAATAGGTCTGAACTTTAATGTCATTAATACGGATACGTGTTAAAATCGGTGAAATAATTGTTTGTCTTTGGCATCGCGTGAACAATATCTTTCTTTCATCTTATTTTATATCAACTAGTCAACCCGGTGAACTTCCTATCGTTTGATATTACAACTATTAGCAGTTTGTATGGACAAAATTTAAGTGTGGTTTTTTTTCTACTTTTCTTGCTATTGCCCCGTTTTTATCTTCACAAAATCCTTCTTCTGACTTAATTCAATACAAAAAATAATAAATAGCAATATTGATCCATTTGATTGTCACACAAATGTTGGACACAAATGTCCACAAGGCATTGCTGACCATTATAGTATCAGTTACTTCATTTCTTGAAGATCCCCTAGTTTCAGCCGTTAGGAAATACCAACCTAATTAACTATCGTTGTAAGAGGCGATAAATGACTAAGAAAGTGGAAAGGATATTTAACATCATTAATAGCAATTCAAAGCCACATAAAACTGCAAATCTAGCTTATACATTAAGGTCGATAATTGTTTTTGAGAATTTGAAAAAAGGAAGTAAGTAAGAAAAATTAAAACATGTAAATGTAATAAAGGAAAAACAATTTATATGAGATTTGAGAAAGGGTAGTACCCGTTCCATTTCTCTGCCTCAAATCTCCCATAAGCGAGATTTTAAGGGTCGAAAACTTTTTATCACGTTTGCCGGCAAAGCTCCTCGAAAAAAGTTGAATGGCAAAGTTGTTGATGATAAAAAGATGTAGATCTTTACGAGCATATATTCACTTTTTTCACCACTAGAAAATCCATATATCTGTCTGTATTCTTACTTTTTTATGATAATGGAAGGCAAACAAGCAGACGGATTTCCTGATGGTAAGAAGTTCGCGCGCCTAGACACACCAAAGGTGGTAATGGTGCATTGCCAAACTGAGGCCGTGATGTTAGGCCTCAAGCAAAAGTAAGTTTACCGGCTACCTTAACCTCCAAACCTGAATACGTCAACGGTAAGCATTGGACGTTATGGTGGCAGGAATAGGTAAAGCGGTGGTACCAATCTGGGCGAGTCGCTGCGAAACTCTACCACGTAGTAGGATGTCACGGTGTTAGTGACGGTAAGCCTATGCTCGCCTTTTACGAGCTGCTGGCATGAAGGCAGATGGTCTATTCTGCAAAGGAGCCCGATCCAACACGGATCATAAAA
>NJDC01001299.1:0-26830 GCA_002245475.1 Calephelis virginiensis
TCGCACACCGGGTTTCTGTAAAAACGCGGGCGAAGCCGCAGGTAGCAGCTAGTCTAATAATAAATCTCTAAATGTGAAATGTATGTTGCTCTTTCACGGCTAAACAGTTTAACGAATTTGATGAAATTTGTTAAGCATATAGCTAAAGTTCCAAATTCAAACATACGTTTTTTGTTTCAAAAATCAAACTGCAACGGAATATAATAAGGAATGAAAGTTTGTATGCTAATGTGTATAAATCGTACTATTCTACGCTGACGAAGTCGCGGGTAATGAGCTCGTATTATCTTAATATATACTAGCTGTTACCCACGGCTTCGCTCGCGAAAAATTTAGATGTAAGCTATCCTATCTTTCAAGTTAGACCAAACTGCACACGGTGTGTAAATTTGATTAAAATCGGTTAAGTGGTTTAGAAGTCCATTGAGGACAAACATTATGACACGAGATTTATATATATTAAGATAAACTACGTGTCACGTTGTTTGTCCGCAATGGACTCCTAAACTACTTAACCGATTTGAATCAAATTTGCACACCATGTGCAGTTTGATCCAACTTGAAAGATAGGATAGCTTACATCTCAATTTATAATCCGATCCGATCGATTTATAACATCCGAGCGAAACCGGAATAGGCAGCTAGTATTCATATATTCTAATACTATTATTTTAATACTATTATTATTTTCTTTATACAAAGCTAGGTATAGAAAAGGGTTACTAAGGTTAATAAACTTATGGGACAGAAACTTTCAAATCAGGTTAAAATTTCTGGTTATTCTGGAGAATAAGGTAATAATAAATCTCACTATTACCTCACGTTTCCCCGTGTTGGTCCGGGCTCCTTTGCAGAATAGGCCACCTGCCTTTCTCCCAGGTAACTCGTAAAAGGCGAGCATAGGCTTACCGTCACTAGGATAACTTACTTTTGCTCAAGGCCTAACATCCCGGCCTCAGATTGGCAGCGCACCACTACCACCTTTGGTGTCTCTAGGCGGCGTGATTTTTTTACTATCAGGTAATCCGTCTGCTTGTTTGCCTTCCAATATCATAATACAAACGTAATAGTACCTACCTCTAAAAAATATTCAACCAACCTTTGGTCTATAACTTTTTCAGCTATCAATCTCCCCGAAAGTACGATACTGTTGGTTAAATCGATATTCAAATACCAGATATAGAACTAACATGAACTGACATTGCGAAAATATGATTAGCATGACGTAATACGATTTCGTATCAGTGAACCTTGCCAAGGAGTTTTGGCGCCATTGAGAGAAAAGATGTTCCATAATTTATTGAATTTCGTGTTTATATTGAGTGAAATTAGTCAATTTTGGTGGCATTTTGTACAATTTTGTTCAGTGAAAGTGCACAAATGAAATATTCATGAAGAAATTAGCGTATCGTGTATTTCCTTGTTGCCGCTAAATCTCATTACATGTGCTTGAGTAATGAGGCCACCGCTTTGCCCAAGAGCCTGACATGACATACTGACGACTTATGACTAATGACTAATTATAATTGATTAAAATTGATATAAAATTTGATACAAACTTCGACTTGACTAATGGCAAAATACTAACGTGAAGGCCAAAACCTAAAGAAAGAAGAAGAAACCTTGCTAAGCTATACTATACTTTGAGTTCAACGTCCTCATACCACATGCGACTGGAACCCTTTAGAAACGAACCTCTAACAAAAAATATCGAAAAGGAATAAAAAATATGTATGTTAAGGTCGTCTGCTTTTTATCGAGGGCGCTTCTCATTCACAAAAAGGGCTAAACCGGTTTTGAAAAACCGTTTTAATAAAAAACCTATGCAATTAATAATGAACTAAAACGTACAACTGAGGTGTAAACATAAATAACCATGTGAAATGGTATAAAAAAAAGTATCTTCATGCCCATATTCCCAAAGTCTTTGGCAGAGGCACAACCAGGACACCTACGACTAGCCGAAGACACTTAGCCCCGCAATGTGATAAGTGGCAAGCCTATCGCCAACCGGGTACATTAACATATGCAACCCCAGGCAACGATATTTTTTATTATAAAATTGAAAATATACATTCTCTAATTTTTTTTTGCTGTCCGACTCGGGGATCGAACGCGGGACCTCTAGAAGTCAAGTCCGATGCCGGACTGCTAGACCACAGAGGCGTAAATTTTATACTTGCTCAAAAACACTGATAGAAGCTCATTGGTTTATGGGGCTTACCTTCACGCTTTACGCCATGGCTTACTTACTTTATGGAGTTCTTAATATACTACTACTTTTCGGATACGGATACTTTACGGAGTTCAATTACTGACAGGGTACATTCTATAATGATTCTTTAATAATTGACAATTGTTTTGTCAACCGCGCAAAAGCTTATTATATTTTAATGTTTCGATTTTGAAATGAATTATTTGAAGCCTCATTCTCTCATTTCACAAAAATGTTAGAAATTTATAATTGAAATAAATTTTTTATTATAATATTTATATAAATTTTAAATTAAAAATTTAAATTTGAAAAACGAATTTTACCTTTTATATTATATTGGCTACCGATTTCGTTAGTTACAAAAAAATATTTTCATATCCCCGAAGAGGTAGGCAGAGACACAATTAAGGCACCTACGACTAGCCGAAGGCACTGAGTCCCACAATGTGATAGCAAGCCTATCGACAACTGGGTACATATCCAATCCCGTGCAACGTTATTCTTATTGTTATTGTTGTTATTATAAAATTTAATATACATGTTTTCTAGTTTTTTGTTCGATCGAACCCGGAACCTCAAGAAATCTATTCCGACGCTGAACCTCTAGATCACAGAAATATTGCATGGCCAGGCCCATACTTTAGCTTTCAAAACATTTATTAAATTAATTTAAAATTCAACAACACGTAAATAACATCAACGGTAGTTTGTTTATAGTGATGTTATTTACGTGTTCGTAAACTATAAATTACATTAACAATTGTTTTGAAAGGTAAATTGAAGTTACCATAATTGGCGAAACCGGTACGTTAACATAATAAACTAACAGTTATCCGCGACTTTGTCAGCGTTATAATTACAATTTTCATACAAACCTTCTTTAACAGGATTATTTTTATTATCTTAAGATTAAGACTATAATGGGGGATCTACTATAATTTTTTGTTTCTCTTCTTTTAAAAAGCAACCTTAGTCATTAAAAAAAAAGTAGGATATGCTTGAACTCTTCTTTTAACTATATGCATACCAAATTTTAAGAAATCGGTTAATCGGTTTGGCCGTGAGCGAACAGATAGACAGACTTTACTATGGAAGTATGGATAGTATAGGATTATAAATAATCAAATCTTTCCTATTTGTAAATTACCACAGTCACATAAATAGTAAAAAGTCCAAAGTTGGGACATGTACACGACTTTTGCCAAAACCGACATTATTTTTAAGAATATAAATGTCATTTTGTTTTTCTGTTACTACATGTCCAGATTGCAGGACCAATTTAATAAATCTTACTTCAAAACTGAAATACGTTTTACCGACTCCAAAAAAAGGAGGTACTCAATTCGACTGGTTGGTTTTTTTTATATTTCTTAGGAGATTCCAACTGATTTTGTTTTTTTATAAAATGAGGTCATGATTTCTAGCTGGTCTCATCATCATCATCATCATTAAGGATGAGGTCGCCAACATAAATGAAAATGTATGCATTATTAAGTTTAACTCAAAAACTACTAGTAGAATGTTAATAAGATATATGTGCCAAAGCCCGGTGAAGTTGTAAAAACCGCGAGGTTGGCAACACATTAGTCATTCCAAAAAAAAATATATATATGTGGGACCATCTCGTAATAATTATCTATCTTTATCAAATCCCAACGTGATATCTAATGAAATAATTAAGGGTAGTTGCTGCAGTTTTCTGCGATTGGTTATATAAATATAAGAGCGATCTTTAATTAAAATAAATTAGCATGCGTTAGCATTGCGTAGAATAATTGCATCGCGGACGAAGCAGCAGGTGTGCACTAGTATTCTTATAAGTTACCAAAGTGGTAGCGGACATTGATCCAGGGAGCGGTATTCACGCACTTGGTGGACGGAAACAAGGGGCTTCCCTCTCGAAACCCCTTGTTCGCGACACTCGACCCTCCTGTAGCCATATCGCTGTTACGATAAAGCTGCACTAGTCACACTTTTGCTTGTAATTTAAAGATAGATCAATAATCCACCCATATAGTGAAACTACAGTTTTTTCGCCAACCATCGAGAAAAAAGATGGTCGTAATTTTTCGTAATAATTGAATTTCGTGTTAATATTGAGTGTAATTAATCAATTTGGTGACAATTTTGTTTAATTGAAAAACACAAATAAAAAAGAGTCCTTGAAGAAATTAGTGTATCGTGTATTTTTTGGTATCTGTCAAATCTTACTAAATGAGTTTGAGTTAGGAGGCCACCGCTTTACTCAAGACCCTTACCTGACTTTCTATGACGACTAATGTCTAATTTTAAATAATTTAAGCCCGATTTTAATAAATTTGTTGCAAATTTCAACTTGACTGATGGCATATGTTAATCCTCATGGCAAAAACAAAAAAAAGTTACAACACTGCAGTAAATCTGCATAAAACCGTTTCCGACTTCAAAAAGTCATCTATATTAACAAAAAATATATATTTTTCTTGTTTTTCTTAAAATTCCAGATCACAAACTAGTTCGAGATACTTTGTATTCCATAATCAAACCAAGACTTGGGGACAATAAAGAATTTCTAAAATTGGTTTAGAAATGACGGAGAAATCTATTAATATAGATACACACATATCTTCACGCCAAGTCCCTTTCGAGGTAGGCAGAGATAATCGACTGCCAAACCTCACGATCCTGACAAACCTATCTGGCTTCATTTACATTCATTACCCTTTCCGTACAAACATGCCGGTTTCGGAGACTCTTGACACCACCCTCGGTTAATACCCGAGTGATCTGATTCTTTCCACATTACCGAACCAACGGAGCATGTCCTTCCACATCTTAACACCAACACTTTCTTTCAAGTTCACTCTTTCTCGGATCTCTCTGTTACGAATGCGGTCAGCGAGCGTTTCACCACAGATTTTCATTTACATTTCACGATCAGATCAATCGGATACTATCCGAGGGTGGTGTCAAAAATCTCCGAAACCGGCGTGTTTGTATGTACACTTTCTTTCAATCCTACTCTTTCTCGAATCTATTAACATTCAAAAAATTTAAGTCACACAAATAATAAACACACGTATGACAAATTTATACAAAAATACGAAACGTAACTTATTACAAAAAATTTAAATTCATATTTCTATTTTTTAATCGACGTTTTTACGCAAATACTGTTAATTATGAATGGATTCTTGTAATACTTTTTTCATATACGAATTATATCAAGATTCTAAAAATGTTGGCCGCGATTCCGATCCGGTGGTAGTTAAAAAAGAAATGTTGACGCGCACAAGTACCACTTGTTTGGTCCAAGTGAATAAAGTTATTTTTCTGATTCTGATTTATGAGCATAATTTATAATATAATTGCTTATTCCGACAATGTAACAATGAAATCGGAGTCGATTTAATGTTTTACTACTGCTTGAATCATTTCTAGTCCATTTTAACTTGGTCTCTATTTAATCCTAAATATTAAATACTTTGAATAACAAACGGTGAAACCTTTATATAATGTAGTTAAGAACCATCTCGATTGCGCAAGTAAATGCTTCAAATACGATCCGTTTAAATCTTAATATATATAAATCTCGTGTCACAATGTTTGTCCTCAATGGACTCCTAAACCACTAAACCGATTTTAATCAAATTTACACACCGTGTGCAGTTTGGTCTAACTTGAAAGATAGGATAGCTTACATCTAAATTTTTCGCGAGCGAAGCCGCGGGTAACAGCTAGTGTTTAATATAAAACGTAAGAGCTTAAATGTTTAAAATGTTTAAATGTACACTTATTTTAATTTAATTGCACAATTATTTCTCTTGTATTGATCCGGGTCCCATGTGTATAATTTACTTCCCTGTTCAGCGTCATTTAAAAGGCAAGCGTAGGTTTAATAGGTAGGGTACAGCAGCATGCCCAGGCTTCAATCCACCAACTTATTTGTTGTTGCCGCCATAATTATGGTGTTTTCTAGGTCGAAAAGTGTAGACTTTGGTCTTACACCTTAGAGCTACATAATATATGCATATAGACTACAATAAGTACGACGTCGGACCGCTAGACCACAGAAGCGATTTTAAGAGACGACGTATTTAAGAGTTGGGTATGTCAAAAAGAGCATGAAAGTAGGATAAATGCGGTCGTAATGAGAGCACTACGGAAAATCTGTGGTGCAACGCTCGCTGACCGCATTCGTAATAGTGAGATCCGAGAAAGAGCGGAATTGAAAGAAAGTGTTGGTGTTAAAATGCGAAAGGGCATTCTCCGCTGGTTCGGTCATGTGGAAAGTATGACAGATGAAAGATCGACAAAGCAGGTATACAATGCGAATGTGGATAGATTTAGGTACCCGAGGAGACCAAGGCTGACATTTCACGATCAGATCAATCGGTTATTATCCAAGGGTGGTGTCAAGAGTCTCCGAAACCGGCGTGTTTGTATGAAAAGGGTAATGAATGTGAAGGAAGCAAGACAGGTTTGTCAGGATCGTGAGGTCTGGCACTCGATACTCTCTGCCTACCCCGTAATTGACTTGGTGTGAAGATATGTAAATATGTACGTTGTAAAGGAGTTAGGCTGATTTTTTTTTGCAAAATCAGGTACTTGCACTACACGGGTAGGTATCCACCGTCATACTTATCCATGCCTCTATAATGACAGTGTCATAGATTGGTCCGGAGAGTAAGGAAGCACGTAGCTTTGCTCAGAGGCCTAACACCCCGGCCGCAACACAGAGACGCACCTATAACATTTGCGGTGTCTATTAGCCACGGTTTTTTCTGTACCACAGAAGAGATTTGTGCTTGTTCGCAGTTTTATGCTATTAAAAACATTTACGATTATATTTATTTTTTGTCTCGTCATGACCGGAATATCAACAGTAAAAATAAAACGATGCTATAAATATTCCGTAAAAATATCTAAACATCATTATTTAATGTTCAACACAAAAATAACTAAACAATTGTAAAACACCTTTCCTACTTAAGTAGTCAGAAAACAATCATTCATAAAATCACCCTCGTGGTAGAGCCGCCCCCTGGTTTTAACGGGGAGGTTAATTGCCGTCGAATGTTTACATTCTTTCACCATGGAGAGCACCGACCGGTAGACCTTCAATAGTTTTACTACCGATTGTAGCATATATGGACTATTTTTAGGGCAATATACACTCTATATGGATAACTAGGTGATTTCTTACCTACCTACCTCCCTTATACTTGAACTTATGCTACATCTAAATGTTGTAGCTCGATGTTACACCAAACTAAAACTGTGTGGGCGTAAAACTAAATGTCTTTAGACGTCAAGTTTAACCTTTGTACATAATATTCCATTAAATTTAAATTAATAAATAAAAGACGATCGTGACATGTAGAACTGTACCTATCCCGTAAGGGATTTGGCGTAATTATATGTATGTATGTAGTGCTGGATTACCCAATAGGCCAGACTAGGCCAAGGCCTGGGGCCCAAGAAAATTTGACATGATTTTTTTTCGAAATAAAATTTTTAATTTGTATATGTGTATATTTTTTTTTATTGAAAAAATATATTTTCATATATTTGTTATGTTTATTTTATTTTGTTGTTGGTTTGTATGTTTAATTGTTATTTTATACTTATATATATTTTATACTTTATAATTTTCTAATTTCAAATTGCGCTCTTAAATACCAAAACAGTATATGATTTGAAAGAAAAAATGATTTGGAATTCTGTAATTGCGAAAATAACCGTCAGTTTTACAATATTGTTGAAAAAGGGAGGGCCCCAAAATCAAAATGACCTAGGGCCCCCTATGGGCTTAATCTGGCACTGTATGCATGTAAATAAATAAACTGCTTAAAGCCATTTTCAAAATTATATTTAAAAATGTAGAGAAGTAAAACTACAGAAAACCGAATCCAATTGCCAGCGTTTATACAATAATATGACTTCTACAGTTTTATAAAACGTAAATGCGTAAATGTACGTACGTAAAAGTAAATTTACCTTGCTTATATATCATGGCTGTATGTGCATTTGTAAATAAACATCATCATTTGTTTCAAACGAATGCTAAAATATTAGGAATTACACACTTCAGAAATAATAAGAAACTACATGTGCCTAATCAAAAACTTAATATTTATAAAAATAATGAATATTGCATCTCCATTCGTATATATAACCAAGTTCCTGATGGTCTTCACTACCAGTAAAAAGATTTCGAAAGAAGGTATTTGATTTGCTATTAGAGAAAACATATTATAGTGTAAAAGATTTTCTTGCTGACAAGCATGAATAATAATTTTTGTTTAATAAATTTAAACCTAATTTAAGTACTTAATAAAATCATGGTGGCCGAGGAGTTTGTTTCGCCGTTTCTTCTCCTGACTGGCTAGGTTTGGAAATGGTAGTAGTGTACGGCAGATAGGACTAAAATTAATAGTGTCTATTAAAAATATAAATAAGTGCTGCGATTTAAAACGTATATTAATATGTAATTTCTTTAAATTTAATTAAATATTTGCACACCACAATGTGGTAGAATATGTTATATTCTTAAATATCTATGTAACAACTTTTTAACACACATATTCCGCAAATAAATAATTTTCATTTTTATTTACAAAACGTATATTGTTAGACTGTGGGACCACTTTGGAATCACTATCTTTAAAATAAAGTATCATCAAAATCTGTTCATTTTAGGCAGTTTAATCACGTAAGAAAATTCCAAACCAACTTATTGTCGAATTAATTTATTTGTTCAAAAAGTAGTAAAAGTATCTTCACGCCCATATCCCCGAAGAGGTTGGCAGAGGCACAACAATGTGATTGGTGGTCGGGTTGTTATGTAAATATGTCACGGTGTTAGTGACGGTAAGCCTATGCTCGCCTTTTACGTGCTGTCTGGCTGAAAGGCAGATGATCTATTCTGCAAAGACGTCCCCCGTCCAACACGGGAAATAAATATTACTAGGATATTTCGTTTGCTTACCTAGTACACTAGCCTGCACTAACCTACTGACTGATAGCTATTTTAATACGATTGAATACGATACGCCTATAGATACGGTATTATATTTATTGAATTTTAAAATCTCATATTCCAAAACTCAATATTTGCAAAAGCCCATTGCCAACTGCAACATTTTGAAATAGTTTTAAGCACTTATAAGCTTATTAACACCTACCCTACAGCCAATTAACAGGCAGTGTTCACAAAAATGTGATCTATCTCCAAAGTACAAGGTAACATGTCCAATGTGTAAAAAGTATTACATTGGTATTGGACGTTCTATTGACATAAATCAGTACACTTTGTTCAAACTGCAGACAGTTATATTAACAAATATTTTTTTCCCGTCTGTGTCACATATTTTTTGTATTAATGTTTCGAACGTGAAAACTACCCTGCCTTCAAGGCAAAAAGCTATCGAAGTTCTTGAATTATAAGTAACTAAACGACTTAGAGCTGTCGTCTCTCTGGCTATTTACTGGTTACTTTTATATGCACAATAAGAGAGGCAACGATGTTTTTAAACTTATCTCAAGTTTTACCAAGTCATGTAAAATCTATGGACAAAAGTTATTCCATTTTGGGTATGGCTGACTATCACTACTGTACCTTATATCAGAGCTCGGCAAACAAGCACAAGGCCACATTTTCCTTTTACCATCATGTGAGCCGTGTCACATGATGGTAAAAGGAAAATGTGGCCTATAGACACCATGGATGTTAAAGGTGCGTCGCTGTTCTGAGGCCGGGTTAGAAGCCGTATTGCGCAAATCTACTGGCTTCCCTATCCCCTAGAATATGACAGAGTCATTATGGCAGCAGGAATAGGTAAAGCAGTGGATCCCTATAAGGGCAAAATGCTGCACAGTGGTCTTGTTGGTATTGACATATTTTAATCTGTGTTTGCCTTTTACGAGTTGCCGTGTAGATAGGCAAAGGTTAAAAAAACTTAGCGGACCCGGAATAATACGGGGAATATGTTGCCTTATTTCTTCCCTAAATACTATGCAGGAATTATGTTATATTTTTTTTGGGAATCTGTTGTCTCATTTTGTTTCTAAATACAGCACAGGAATTATATATCTTTTACCACGCAAGCGAAACCGCGAAATGCTGCTAGATATTCCTCACAAACGTTACTAAAAATAAAATAACAATAGACAGTGTTTTGTTGTTTATTAATAACATTTTTGTATTTTATTAAATGTAAAAGAACAAAAAATCAGAAAATCTGTAATACAAATAACAAAGGCTCACTATGCGGAATAATTTGTTTTAGTTTTCTTATTAACATTCTTAATTAAGTTATACAACTTGGTGTGTGAAGATATTTATTTAGCGTCTGTTGTCCACTAGTGAACTATTAAGATACAGTTTGGTTAAAGTCGTCTTCATTATTAATATTATTTTTGTCCGACCCAGGCATCGAACCTGGGACCTCTAGAAGTCAAATCAGACACGCCGGGTCGCTAGAATACAGAGGCGATTCAATTATTGATATCTAAGGATTTATTTTTACTAACATATTATTTAATTATTCAAATATTTTATTGTATAATAGAAAATGTATTTATTTCAATGGGATTCAATATTCTTGTGACGCATCTATATTAATCTTAAATCTACCATAGGATCGACACCTGGCAGCTCACTCAGAAGATCAGGCGAAAGTAACTTAGAGGACTTGCCTTTTTTATTATAAATCTAATTTACAAAAATATGTTATAATTATAACTTTTAGAGACGGGTACGAAGAGTAATTAATTCCAAGTATTTCTGTCTTCTAAATATTCTATAATCTTATAACAACCCTTACACAGACAACTTAAACTTAACATATTTTCTAAATTTATTAAATGTTAAGTCTTTTATATGCTCAGGTAGTTTGATGCAAAAACTTATACATTAACCCATGAGGAAATAACTAATTCTATGGATATGAGACAGATGTACAGCAATATTGATTTTAATCCTCGTATTTACAGAATGTAATTCACAATTTTTCTTAAGCAAATTCATATTTTTTAAAAATATATTAAGTTTAAAAAATGTATTGAAAAGTAGCCATTAGAATATTTATTTCCTTAAACTTTTCCTTGAATCATTAGGCATAGAAAATTTTACTCACTTAGATTTTTTTCATTTAGTGAGAGATTGTTGACGTTAAACCAGTGTACGTCTTTTGAAATCGTATTGTTCGTTTTGTCGTACTTTCAGTTGTCTTGTCAACTTAAATAATAGTGAAGTATCGTTAACGAACAATGAATGATGTTCCATGATTATCCCTTACATAGTAAGGCAAGTCATTGATGTATATTAGGAACAAAAATGGTCCCAGAATAGAGCACTGCGAGACACCCATGATAACAGCAAGCTGCATGATAGCAACATCACTGTTTTTAATTTAATTACTACATTAACATTTTAATTATAAATAATAAAGAAAACATTTTAACATTCCTAACTGAGCGATAGACGTTTTCCTATCCCAACTATGATTACTGATTATTTTTATAAACCGGCTCAACGAATATGATCCATTCGTTTTGCTAATTATTTTTTATTATGTTAGTTGTTATGAAAAGAAAAACTGAAAAATTGCAGGGATAATGTGAAAAACATTTTTTTAATCCATACAAACTGTTAGTTTTTTATCGCTTATAAAAAGTTTACCGCGTCAGCTAGTAGTATAAATATCAATGACATTGTACGGAATACGTAATTTGACATGTGTTTTCCAACAGGTGACACAATTTTAGTAAAGTGATTAACACTCCTACGTAAACTTTTAGCGTTAGCCACCTACTTAACTAATTAGATAAACTGGTACCAATTAATATAATCACAATATTTAAAAACCGAAAATATCACATCAGGAATGAAACCTGTAAACTTTCTTCTCTCGCTGACTATGCCATTTAACCGAAATGAACTAAAGATTGAAATTTTGTAGGGTTACTTTTGAAGCTCTATTTCATGCAAATTGGAAATTGTAATCGCATATGTCATTTTAGGTGATTTTGAAGAAAGTGCTAACGCGGATTATAAATATTTAGTTCCTAAAAAATTTAACGAGTCCGATAAAATATTTTATTGTATATTATTAACAAAATGTTAATAATACGTCATCATGTATCCAAGAGTACTTAAAATGACTTATCAAATACCAATTTTTTTCATCTATAGATACATCTTAAACTATGATGTTACAAATGCTTCGCTATCTTGCAATAGGAATAGACTAGATGACTTAAGCAAATCTACCAATAACTCTCGAGCACGGTACACGACAATGATAAGCATTGACGCTTTTCCTGACTGCATTTGTGGATTAATTCATCAAGAAACCTGATTTGTCTCCAAAATGGCGATGAGATCGTCACATCCGAACGCCGAAACATCATAAAATATTGTCATTACGAACCAATGTCACATCATATCCATAAACTAAAATTCTAATTTACGGAGCTCCCCTCAGAAACGCGTATTCTGCGCCAGCTGCATGTGCCACCTATTGTGCTTTGGACAATGCCCCCTTGATCTATCCCAGGGACTGACGTAGATCGTTCACGCCAGCTTATTCAACCAATACAGATAACTAGCAGTGGCATGGGACATTCGCTTTGGAAATATTAACCCCTTAGGGAATGAACTTTCAAAAACCCTCTCATATTGCTCATATTAGTGATGCTACAAGGTTTTGAACTCAAGTGCGATTGTCATTATCATTATTTACTTACAATAAACTTATTTTAATAAAACATTTATGGGTGAAGTTAACTTTGAGCAGAGTAAATCTAATCAAAATGTTAGTTATAATAAACACGCATTATCGAAAAATCTTACTACAAAACAAATTAAAAACTCATTGAACACATGCTTAACTAAACACTGGAAAATAAAAGTAAAATTATTACGGAAGACGTGGCAGCATGGTCTTAGCCGGCCCCAGAAAGGGGCAAATTAACTTAAAAAAAAAGTAAAATTAGATTTTTCAAACTTCAACTTTAAGATTCAACCAATGACATGCTGCCACGTCATACGTCACGGAGCGTGTTATTGGTTGGTCATTTTTTTTTTAATTTGTTTACATAAATGGACGTCTAATATTTTTGTGGATAGGCGGTACGGGTCTATATTTTTATTTATTTGTTGCGCATCACTAAACTAATTTAAAGCTATCGAATCTTTCAACGAAAGTAATAGAAAGAGACAAAACATTCATAGAGCTGTCAGAATTGGTTGTCAGAACTGTCTGCTTGTACACAACGTTTTCACAGACGTTTCATTAATTACTAGGAAAACGTTGATTAAAAAAGTCACAATTTGTCCGGATTATTCTGACATGTCTAAAATCTTCCAGCTCCTTTGTTTTTGTTTCATAAAAAAAAGATGGCATTTTTCTAAAATATTTTTAAATTGTGAACAGCAGAATCACCACAAATGTTTAACTTTCTGTTTAAAATCGTCCAATGTCAAGCAATCTTGTATTTTATCATATATATTATAATTATCTGAGGAGTCAATTCCATAATTTGACCAAATAATGGCGGAGGTATTGTTGACTGAAGATAAATTGTATATGTATCTTAAAGCCGCGATAGGAGGATATCTACAGATTCATTATAGTACAAATTATACTTGTTTTCCAAACAAACTGTGAAGCTCTATATAGTTAAGTATTTCGCACTCGGTTTCTTAATACTGTTCAACTAATATATCCCGTTAAAATAAAAACATGTGAGCTTGCTTTTCCTTAATTACTTTTAGGATAGAAGTTTAACAAACATAAATTAATTTTTATTAAAAAATGTTAAGGGGTTCCCATGGGAGATTTAAATAACTATAACAATATGGTCGAAGCCACAGGTCACTAGTTACTGATTATTTTATCTTGTTAAAACTTTGCCAGCCTACCTTAGTGTGTTTGTAGTTTGAAATCGTGGGTGTTTTTTAGTCGTTTTGTTATCGTTATATTAAGACTGCGTTAGGCGAGGCTAAAACATTCGCCTGTATATTTTATCTGAGCAATACAAAAGAATCTTAAATTGATAGAAACATTTCTTAAGGTGCTATATTTTCACTACCGTATAACTACCAGATTAAAACTTGAAAAAAATCTTATATGATATCATGATAATATCGTGACGTAGTTACCGCAAAAGTAACTACTACTACTAGATGAGCTTGAGTAACGAACCCACTGTTTTACTCAAGACCCTGACATGACTTTGTATTTAGTTACTTATGACTGTTTATAAGACTTAATACGGAAGACATGACAGCGCGGCCTAAAAGTAGAATTAGTTGGCCCCAGAAAGAGGCAAATTAACTTATAATAATTAATATGTTCATTTTTACTACCTACAGATAATAAATTAAAAATAGACACATCTTACCAGAGTGCAATCAATTTATCTGTTTAGTGAAAAATGTCACTATTGCGACGTTAAGTGTTTTTGATTGATAATATTAACTAAGGAGTTTTGACGCCGTCGAGATAAAAGATGATCGATGTTTTTTTCATAATTATTGAATTTCGTGAATATATTGAGTGAAATTAGTCAATTTTGGTGGCATCTTGTACAATTTTGTTCAGTGAAAGTGCACAAATGAAATAATCATGAAGAAATAAGCGTATCGTGTATTTCCTCGTTGCCGCCAAATCCCACAAAATGAGCTTGAGTTATGAGGCCACCGCTTTACCCAAGAATCTGACATGACTTTCTGACGACTTAAAACTAATTATAATTGAATCCTGAATTGGTAAATTTTATGAAAATTGATGCAAATTTCTACTTGGCAAATGGCAAAATGCAAATCATAAAGAAAGAAAGAAAATAATAGTTTCGAATGAAAACAAAAGAAAATAATTTTCGCACGCACCTACCGTCGTGGTCGTGGGCTTCACCCTGACAACATAGATGCTACAGGAATGTCGTTGCCTGTAGACGGGTGTTAGGCATATTGTAGAAGGCTACCATCTATCCCTTCGGACCGGAACATGATAGTTTCATAATGGCGTTAAAAATAGAGGGTGTATGGTTAGGAATACTAATAACTTTTTACTTAAAGCATACTTTTAGAGTAGGTAGGTCTGAGATTTGGCCCTGACAGGAAGCAATCTCTTAGTTATGAATCTTTATTTTTATAATATTCTGTTTTAAAATTCCCATACAAGTTTTATACAATGTCATTATCGTTACTTGATTGATTAACTTGTTTCTAACAAGGTCATCGTGTGGTCAAATGTCCATGTAGATTACATAAAAAATATTATTGTAAGCAAATGTTTCGAGTAAATATTGTAAAATGTAAAAAAAGTAATACTAGATTAAAGGATAGAAAGGATAGACTAAAAATAATTTTGACTTTTTTTTCATAAAACTTATTTGTACACAAAAAGACTTATTTTATTTATTCACTGATTCACTCATCCATTCAACAAATCAATCATTCATTCATTTATCTTGTTATTATTATAGTAGTAGTATTTACTAACTTATTTTTTTCAGTTTTTTAAACACATAAAATTTGGAAAGTTGAACTTATTTTTTCCGTATTATTATATATTTTGTGAATTCATACCGATCACAATAAAAGCTTTAAAATGTATTCGAATATTTCATAAACTTAAAACATGGAAATTCATTCATGAAACCTATTTAATAATTCAAGTTTGACTGAAAACTTTCAAACAATAAGAATCCGATCAGACTCGATCTAGCAATTTTTTCATAATGTGAAGGTAGAAATTTTCAATACCAGTCACAATTTGACATATACAGGACACGTACCTATATTTTTCAACGTCCGTCTGTTTTTTATAAAATTATAAAATATGTATTTTGTCATTTTTTAATAAAAATAACAATACTCGAGATTGGATATGTGCCCGGTTGGCGATACGCTTGTCACCTATCACATTGTGGGACTTAGTGCCTTCGGCTAGGCGTGGGTGCCCTAATTGTGCCTCTGCCTACCTCTTTGTGGATACAGGCGTGAAGATACTTACAATAAAAAAAAGATTAACAAGTTCTGTCATCCGATTAAGCCCGCTTCCTATATTCAAGAAACGAGTCGTTATGATAGTTTTCTGTACGAATGGTAAGGTATCTAAGATATCCACAGTTGCTCATCGCCTGTAGTTTTCTGGGAACGTTGGCTCTATGAGTAACATTTTGGTGCTTTAGCACTCGTCACTATATTATACTTACGGACTTCGGTTCGTTCGGAATGCTGTATCCTGAAAATACAATATTAGATAAAATCTTTTCATAAGAAATAAGCAGATGGCGCTACAAAAAACCTTGTTTCTTTCTCTAGTTTTTGACATTCGAGTTAACATTTTGCCATTAGTCAAGTAGAAATTTGCATCAAGTTAACCGATTTATCAAAATCGGGTTTCAATTATTCAAAATTAGTCACAAGTCGTCAATAAAAGTCATGTCGGGTTTTAAGTAAAGCGGTGGCCTCTTTACTGTAGCTCATATAGTGAGATTTGGCAGCAATGGGGAAATAAACGACACGCTAATTATTTCATTTGTGCACTTTCACTGAACAAAATTATTGTAAAAAATGCCACCAAAATTGACTAATTTCACTCAATATAAACACGAAATTCAATAATTATGAAAAAACTTCGATCATCTTTTCTCTCGATGGCGCCAAAAGACACAAATTATATATATATGAGATCTCGAGTTCGATTTTTGGCTTTGGCTACTCAAAATGCTTAGGTATTTCAATTTTCATATAAAATAATGTTACCCGGAAACGAACATTGCCATATTATAGTACTAAACTTAATTTATTGGCAGTAGTAAAACCGAAAATTGTCCTCCATCTACAATCGATCATAAACGAATTCGTACTTTGACTCGTACCTAGTCGATTATCGGGAGACTGACCACAGCCTTATATGAGGCCTTGCACCTCTAACATCTATGGTGTAATAGTCTACGCTTGTCTCTTAAAATAATAATATAATAATAATATTGTTCACTGTTATCCTACTAATGTTACAAATGCGAAAGTTTGTATGTTTGTTTGTTACTGCTTCACGCAAAAACTGCTAAACCGATTTTGACTAAATTTGGCACACACGTAGATGGTAACTTGGATAATTACACATAATCCTTTGGGACCATTAACCACGCGGGCGATAGGCGGGCAGGCATTATTACTTGAAGCATAATATTGAAACTTCTAATAAAAAAATTCTTTTTTGTGCCCTCTATCATCTTAGTAGATTTCTATTAAATATGAAAAACCTACTTGTAATCTTACGCAAGTAATTTGCTAACAGGATTCGCCTTTATAACATTTTCTTGGAGTTAAAGCTAATTTATTACCGAAAAATGAAATGAAACTTATAAAATATTATTTGTGGAAAAGTACAAGTGTGTTAAAAAAATTCATATTGCATAAGCTTAAAAAGTTAAGTAAAGAAGTTATTTCTGAAGATTGAAGTCGAGAAACATGAAGAATGAAGGTATGAAGATGACGGTCCAACTCCTCGCGTTCACCGTCGTCGCCATATGTGTTTCTGTGTATCATAAGGCACGCGGTGAATGCCAAGAGAGGACTAAAGCGACGAGCAAGACAGCAAGAAAATTACTAAAAAACTAGCTTCCAGCCCACTTATTTATGTTTTTGAAGTGATAACTTCTACAGCGGCGTTGCCCCCTTTTTGGAATGGGTAAAATCTTCGAAACTCGCGTTAGGACACGTGACTCTAAAATTCGTAAGACGGCGCAGGGCGCTAGCTCAAATGTTCGTGTTGTCATGTTTGTGTACGATAACGCAATAAATGAATATTGAATTTTACCACATAAATGATAGTACTTTCGTACTGATAATTAAAGTAATTCGTGCAAAACTATTCCCTACCCATTCCAAAATAACAAAATGCACAACGTTAATATTCAAGTTTTCACTTCTGCCGGCACTCCCTGAGTGCAACTCGTCGTTTTTTATACAAATTATAGCCTATATGTTATACTGACGTATAAAATATATTTCCGTAAAGTTTCATCTAAATATGTTTAGTAGTATGTGCGTGATAGAGTAACAAACAGCCATCCATCATAACAACATTTATAACATAAGATAGACTAGCTTAACTAAACTAGTAACAGTTATCAATTGCAGTTATCTCCTTGAGCGATTTTGATAAAATATTAAACAGATTTTAATTTGTAATTGGACTAATTTAAAATTTAATCATTTGTTAACAAACCTAAATAAAAACTCTTATATGAACTTTATATATGACAAAAAGATAGTATAGTTATTTTTTCGGATCAAAAGAGTTTCTTGAATCTTTATTTTTTTTTATAATGTCGTTGTTAAATAATAATGTTTGTTACGATTTCATATACTTAATACTAGTTGTACTGGCGAACTTCGTTCCACCCTTTTTTTCCCATTTCTCCTGCAATTTTTTCAGTTTTACTCTCCGAACTTTCTCCTGCCAATTAGTAACACAATAAAAAAAGAATTAGCCAAATCGCTCTAATCGTTTGAAAGTTATGCGCTTAGCAATACATTGGGCGATATTTTTATATAGACAAAAAATAGACGAAAATATATAAAAAAATAAAAAAAAACATTAAAAAACGCAGTTAAAAAATAAGAACATTAACTGATGTTGAAATGGCCTGATTAGTGTATTTAACTATAATCATAAGTTCATAGTCTTATAGGATTTTTCTCTGGAGAATATCTGCAGATGTAAATAATATATTTATATTGAAAAAAGAGCTATTAGAGCTACTTATCTTATACCTTAAAATGAGCAATTCTTGTATATATTATATGAATATGTAATTGGAAGCTCGGAATCGGCTCCAACGATTTTCATGAAATTTAGTATGTAGGGGGTTGCAGGGGCGATAAATCGATCTAGCTAGGAATCGTTTTTAGAAAATGTCATTTTATTCATGTTTAAACAAAAAAATATGACTCTTCCTGACAGCTATTGGCGAATAATAATACAATTTTTGTGAGCAATAACGTTGTATTAGTAGATGGCGTTGTTAAGTGACACGAAGTCAATGAGTGTTTGCTAAGATTTTTTTTTATTATGGGTCGCACTTAAATATAATTTCCAAAAAACACAATTTGTAAAAAAAATACCGAACAAAGCTCGGTCATTCAGGTACTAATTTTAATATAAGGGATTCCTTTCGAGAAAAGTTAAAAGAAACAAATGTTTTAAACTTCTAAGTTCATTTTTACGAATCCAATGTATGTATCTATACTAATATTATAAAGAGGATAGGTTTGATTTTTCATTGTTTGTTTAAAATTGCTCCAAAACTACGGGACCGATTTCAAAAATTCTTTCACCTTTAGAACGCTACATTATCCCTGAGTGACATAGGCTTTGTTTTATCAAAATCGGTGCAGTAGAAGTCAAGTTACGCAGGCGAAGCTGCGTAAAACTGCTATTATTTTATAAAAATGTCGACGCATTTGAGTACCATTCGTATGGTCCACGTGAATCTTTGGCCCTAAGTTACTTTATGCTGACTGATGAAAATATGCCGAACTATTATAATATTATAATTATTTTATTATTGAGCCCACAGAAATATGCGACAAAGATACACACAACCGAAATATACGTATACTACGTGAAGTTGTAAAAACCGCAAAGTTAGCAACATTTCAAAAAAAACATTCACAACATACCATCTTTGTAGAGCAAAATGTCATACAATCAGTCAACGATTTTAGGTTTTTATTTCTCTCTCTGACATCATTTGCATAATTTGTCAACATAGTATGTGACCGCCTCGTTGGTTAGCGTATACACCAAGGTTAGACTAAAAACAAGGATCGGGTTCGATTCCCGCATGTGTGTGATGAAATCTGTATATATTTCTGGGTCTGTGTATGTATTATCTTTTTCCGGTATTGATTTAAATATTTAGATACTTTGTAGTTAAATTTAATCAATGTGTACAATTTGTGCAGGAATATTTATTATTACATTTCTTCATATTATTATTAAGTAACTTATCTGCAATATCGACAATTAGAATCAATTAATTACTATAAGAGTATAAATAAAAAAAAACATCATTATTATTATAAGCAAATGATATTATTAAATAATCATAACATGTTGAGTCTAATGCGAAATAATAGTATATGACACAATACATTATGTATTCCAAAGTGTATAATTTTGAATTTAAAACATTTGAATTGTTATCTTTAATATTCGTTAGAAATGTAGAGTATTACAATGTTTGAATAATCAAGGTTATCTGAAGATGTGGCAAGAACATGAGTAAACGCTTCAAATTCCTATACGTTTATGTAAAAGTATCTTCACGCCCATATCGCCGAAGAGTTAGGCAGAGGCACAACTAAGGCACGACTAGCCGAAGACACCGGCTGACACCTGAACCTCCACAAAAAACCCTGAAACTTGCTACAAATGTTGGCTACAAAAGTTAAATTTATGGGTTCTCCCATGCCACGTTGCAAAAATAGGGACAAGGAGTAGTCTTTTGTCGATATCGGCTATTTTCAAACTTTTCTATAAAAACTAAACATCCCTCTATTGACCTTTTTTTATGATATTGGAAGACAAACAAGCGGGCGGATTTCCTGATGGTAATAAATTCCCGCCGCCTAGAGACACCAAAGGTGGTTATGGTGCGTTTCCAACCTGAGGTCGGGATGCTAAGCCTCGAGCAAAAGTAAGTTAACCGGCTATCTCACCCTCCTAACCGGAACATGTCATGACGATATGGCGGCAGGAATATGTAAGGCGGTGGTACCAATCAAGGTGAATCACTGCGAAACTCTACCACCTAGTCAGATGTCACGGTGCTAGGTACGGTAAGTCTATGCACGCCTTTTAGGAGCTGCCTGGCACAGAAAGGCAGATAGTCTAATCTGCAAAGAAGCCCGGACCAACACGGGGCAAAAACTAACTTCTTTCCCTTTATACTAACTTCAAATAATGTTCAATTACTATGTTGATATTAGTTTTGCATATTTGGCCTAGAGACTAGAAGTGTTGTAATTTTGGGTTTTGTTAGTAGGGATGTCCGATACGATGTTTTGGAATTGAGACACATCAATACAGGATATTATGTTCATATTTAGAATTATATTAAGTGTATGTCATATTATAGCAAAAGTACATCTTTAAGGTATTGTATCAAACCGTGCCATCGTTATTTAACAAAATTGTCGTTAACAGTGTCGTTGAATTATCTTATTACAAATATTTTTTTTGCATTTGTAGTATATAATTTCACATAATAATTTATATCAGATTTATGTTGATTGAAAAACATGCGATATTTTTATGATACGGTATACTGTTAAGGGCTGACTTCACCAATCGTATTAAAAACCGATGTTAGTTAACTAAATTCAGTGTAAATGAATTCAATTATGGTTATGGTTTCGTTCACAAGCTACTGCAATTAACATTGACAAAAACATTCTCTGAGTATCTACTTACCGTATAAAACACTTTAAGAATAAAATATTTGCAATAACCAAACTTTCTTTTATAATTTTTCTTTCTTTTTCAATTTATTCTGGTATCTATTTACGTATTCTATGTATTTGTACGTATCATAGACTAACACGTATAACACAAGCATGTAATTTGCTTACTTTGGGGTTAGATTCAATTTGTGTAACATGTCTGGAAATATTTATTTATTTCTTTTATAATAAAATGACACTCTTGACAATTAACTAAGCCGGTCCAGTTGAAATCCAGTCTAAAACGTAAACGCTAACACTATTTATATTAACAAACTAAAAATTTTAAAGTTTTCCCAAGCGCCAACGATGGAAAATATCAAATAAACAAAGATACGATTACAATGCGACATATCGATACAATACAATTTTTCGGCATCCCTATTTGTAACTTCTTATTAACGTTACGTTTCTCATTGAACACAAACTGGTCTAATTATGTATACTCGTAAGTAAACGTTTTGACATTGGTACCTCTTTGACCTTGCTTAAACTAGGTTAGTAATGTGTTCAGGTAATTAGGTTTTATTTGATGTAATCAGAAGGTAAACAATCTTAATAAAAAGCCTTTTTTATCGACTTAAAAAAGGGAAGTTGTGTAATCTGTTTATTTATTATACGTAACGAAATTGGGCAATAACAGATCGATTTTATTGGTTCCTTTTTTGAAAAGAAGTCTGTGATTTAGAGATGCGATATAAATTTTAAATAGATTCTTTTTTTTATGTAATTGGAAGGCAAATAAGCAGACGGATTTCCTGATGGTAAGAAATTCTCGCCGCCTAGAGACACGAAAGGTGGTAATGGTGCGTTGCCAGCCTGAGGCCGGGATGTTAGGCCTCGAGCAAAAGTAAGTTACCGGCTACCTTACCCTCCGAACCGGAACACGTCATGACGTTATCGCGGCAGGAATAAGTAAGGCGGTGGTACCAATCCGGATGAGTCGCGGTGGTACTAATCTGGGTGATTCAAAAAGTGTTTTGAGTTTTATTTAATAATTAAACATATGTTTATGTACTTTGATTATACTAGTAATGAAATTAAAGTTTTTATTTTTATTTTGCAGCTTTTAAATCATGTTTCTTTGTTGTAAATATTGCTGGTAATACATATATTTATCGATATGTAAATTAATTTATCTACAATAAATAATTCATTCATTCATTACATCTGCCATACCGCGTTTAGTTGCAGCGCTCGTCATCGTCAAAAATATGTATACATAATAAAAATAACATTTTGCTTAATCCGGAAGAATTAAAAAAGGATCTTCCTACTATGAAGATCTTTTTTTTTTAATTCCTGCGTTGTGCGCCAACTGAAAATATTCAAAAAAAGTAATGCGCCATTTTCTATGGTTATTACACGACGACTCTGACAAAAACAAATAGATTTGATGATTTGTTTTTCAAAAGTAGATCGAGATTCAGAGATCCCAAATAAAATTGATCAGGTGATACCTTGTGCCTACCCAACTCCATGGAAGAGGATATTTTCGCCGGTAGCTACATAAGGTGGTAGACTTTTGTACCAGCGCACCAGTAACGTCTATGGTATTTACAGGTGAGATTTTTTCGATACGAATACGAAAAGTTAATAGAAATTTAAGAAATAGGGTTAGCGAGCACTCACGTTAAGGAGTTCTACCAAATTAAAAGTAGAGACGTTATTTTTTTAATATTTAAATTCATTTACATGCGAGTAGGTTATTTGGATTCCGCAACTTTATCTCTATACTAAAAAATGTGTCATATTGTTACTATATTCCTCTAAAACGGCTGAATCGATTTTGATGAAAATGCATAGGTATCATTAAGTCTAAGAATAGGTTGTTATTTCGTCTCCCTAAGTAATCACCGTGGCTCAATCCAAAAGTATTGTTTTTTGGAAAGATTTTTTTATTTGTGGTTTTTATTAAATGAAAAAATAAAGAACCCTATTTTTAACATTGTATGGGATAATACATACTACCCCAAATTTCTATTGGAAAACATTTTAAACTTTTCCATAAAAACTGAACCTGTGGGACGAAGTTTGACGTGACAGCTAATATGTATTTATGGTAATGTCCAAAATCTGATGGAAGTTTGTTTATTGATTTATCTGAGGCAGTGATTACTAATTGTTATTTGAGCGATAGCTGTCGACCTCCATTAAAAATTATGGTATACCTTGGACATTGTCGGTTTTTTCATTGTACTTTCAAAATTAACCAATACGGACGTCCACACATGTATAAAAAAGTATCTTCACGCCCATATCCCCGAAGAGGTAGGCAGAGGCACATGTATAAATGAGATTTTTGTAATACTTGTAGAGCAATGATCATAAACCCGTTGAAAAGTGGTGATAAAGTTTGAGATGAAAGAATACATACATACATATCTTCACGCCAAGTCCCTTACGGGGTAGGCAGAGAGTATCGAGTGCCAGACCTCACGATCCTGACAAACCTGTCTTGCTTCCTTCACATTCATAACCCTTTTCATACAAACACGCCGGTTTCGGAGACTCTTGACACCACCCTCGGATAATATCCGATTGATCTGATCGTGAAAAATAGTAAAGAAAAGTGAAAAGAATAGTCAGCTAGAAGAAACCCATTGTTTGTCAGTTAATCTATGATTTACACCAAAATTTCTAGAAAAGTATCTTAACGTCTATATCCCCGAAGAGGTAGGCAGAGGTACTACCCGTATTCTGGTTGTACCTATTGTAATGCAATAAGTAGGTACTTACATAATATATTGTGACAAGTGCAACTACGTCTAGCCGAAGACACTCATGACTGCACTCAGAGTCCGCGTATTAACATTTAATCTGTCATTAAATCAAAAATTTGTAATGAAAATGTTAATTTAATGACGCATTAAAATATAAAGTTTTTGAGTGCTACCGTCAGTCCGACAATGTGAAAGGTGGCAAGCCTACCGACAACCAGGCATATATCCAAGCCCGGGCAACGTAGCCTTTTCGTAACTTAGACGTAACGGGCTTTCCGATCCCAGGATCAAACCTGGGGCCTCAAGAAGTCAAATCAAATCTGGACCGCTAGAAAACTGAGGAAACGTAAATGGGACCAAATAACTGGACCATGACCTTGATCCATCTCAAATGAGAAAGAAAAAAACTACGGGTAGCACTCCAGGAGAGCTGGCAGAAGTGAAAACTTGAATATTAACGTTGTGCATTTTTGATATTTTAGAATAGTTAAGGAATAATTTTACACGAATTGCTTTAATTATCAGTATGAAAATACTATAATTTATGTGGTAGAATAAAATATTCATTATTGCGCTATCGTACACAAACATGACAACAGGAACATTCGCGCTAGCGCCCTGCGCCGTCTTACGAAATTCAGATCACGTATCCTGACGTGAGTTCACAAGTTTTTACCCATTCCAAAAAGTGCGCAACGCCGCTAAAGAAGTTTTTTTTCACTTAAAGGTGTGTGTGTGCGATTCACACACGATAGAAGTGAAACTTCAGTAAATCGACAAAAGAATGGGATGGATATATATTTGTGTCTCTTACCTGCAAAAGAATGAGATGAATAGATATTTGTGTCTCTTACCTACCGTTTTTTCGTTGCACCCGTTTTGAAATCACAACGATTCTAAAGAAGTTTCCCTTCAAAAACTGAAATGACTGGGGTTGCCGAGGGTATAATTTTATTTTAGTTTGTGGTCTATCAATGTTTTATGTTATTCAACGACCATTATAAAGTTAAAAATGTTCAATAAAGCTCAACAAATAATGTTGCTAAAAACCATCTCGATAATGTCAGCTTTTAAATAACAAAAAAAAACCGTATTGAAATCGGTCCATTCAATTAGAAATTTTATGCATGGTTAAGTATAACTCAAAAAGTCGGATCATGACGAAATTTAGAGGACCTCTTCGGAATCCTATATAATCTATATTTCTAAAAAAGAACCATCAAAATCGGTTAACTATTGACGATAGTAATCGCGTAACAAACTTACAAAAAAAACATATAATTTAATTAAGAAACCTCGTCCTTCTTTGGAGTCGGTTACAAAAGTAGAGTTCTAGACTGGACCTCGAGTTGATTTCAGGCCACTTCTCTTGCAAACTGTAACTAGAATAGATGCACTACGTCTCAATTGGTTAGGCGTCGCTAATGGATAGGGCTCGGCTTCAATTCTAGCATCTATTTAAAGATCCCTGGACAAATTACTCACCCAAGTTAAATCGATGTCGCCTCTGTGGTCTAGCGGTCCGGGTGTTGGACTTGACTGCATGAGGTCCTGGGTTCGAATCCCGGGTCGGCCAACATAAAGAAAATTGGATTTTTCCAATTTTCTAGTTAAAAAAAATGTTGGTCGGGATTGGAAATGTGCCCGGTTGGCGATAGGCTTGCCACCTATCACATTGTGGGACTTAGTGTCTTCGGCTAGTCGTGGGTGCCTTGGTTGTACCTCTGCCTACCTCTTCGGGGATAAGGGCGTGAAGATACTTTAAATCGAACCTTACCACAAAATTAACAAATTATTATATGCCTGTGTTATAGGTTATCCAACGATGCTAACACTTAGAAATACTAAAATAGATCAATAAAATTGAATAAAATAGAATGTAATAAAATATAATAATAAATAAAATAATTTCCTTTTTCAATTTCTAATAAAAAAATGTTGCTCGGGATTGGAAATGTGCCCAGTTGGCGTTAGGCTTGCCACTTATCACGTTGTGGGACCTAGTGTCTTTGGCTATAATTGTCCTTTGGGGATTGAATTTTGAAAAACAGCATAGCCTTTGTTTGAAATTGGATTTTTAGTTTTATTAAAATAAAAAAAATGTCAATGTCGGTTCAGCAGTCTAGCCGTCAAAGAGCAACAGGCAGACAGACTTTATCATTTGTAGCATTAGTATGAATTACTACCTATTTATAATATTACACTATAAATGCTAAACCTAACACATATTAATCTAATTCATTAAAAAAATGTTAGAAAATTAGCATAATATGTTAAAACCTGAACATAAAATTCTTTTTCTGAGCAGATAAGTTTACTCTGTGGTCTAGCGGTCCGGGTGTTGGACTTGACTGCATGAGGTCCCAGGTTCGAATCCCG
>NJDC01001300.1:15715-35421 GCA_002245475.1 Calephelis virginiensis
ACAGGTCATTACGCAACAGTTGTCTTAGAAGATGAGAAAACGGTTAATGCAAAGTGGTACACTAACAACTGTTTGCCACTTGTCTTGGAAAAAGTTCGAGAGAAACGACCTCGCAGCAGGATCCTCCTTCATCACGACAATGCCTCGTCGCACACCGCCAGGCAAATGATCGACTATTTGGCGACCTCAGACGTGGAATTACTGGGTCACCCGCCGTATAGCCCCGACCTCGCACCCTGCGATTTTTATTTATTCCCGAAAATAAAAGAAAAACTTCGAGGAAAACATTTTATGGACGCCGAAGGAGCAGTGGCTGCGTTTCAAAACGCCGTCGAAGAGACCCCTAAGGCTGAGTGGGCAAGGTGCTTTTCTCAATGGTTCCATCGAATGCAGCGATGTATTGATGTAAATGGACGCTATTTTGAAAAGTTATAATAAAACTAATAACTTGCTAGAATGCTTAGTTTTTGATTTTCTAAGAACTTTCAGTTTGACCCTCGTATGTCATTACAGGCACGTACCGAGCTGCTAGTACTTATATCTATCTCGTATGTAATTGTACTACGTGTGAAAAATATTTTGTTACTTGTGATCAGCAATTCCACATCAAATAACAAAATCGTAAAATGTAGACAAAATTGAAACACGAAAAAGATCTCACACCAAATAGTAATAAAGGGGAAACAGGTTTTGACATTTTACCTCGAGCCTAAACGAGCCACAGATTACTCTCGTCCCATGTAATAATATGTACACACCATTTTCCTTGTTAACCACCTTATTTATATCTTCCTCGTCTCCTGTAACAACCTATTTTCTCATGAATCTCATTTATGTGTCAATTGACCGCCTCTTTCATTGAGTACCGACCGACTACCGACCCGAGTTCAATTCCCGACGGGGTAGGCATTTGTTGGATGAACATTTAAATATCTCCATTTCCGGTTCTGGGTGTTTATGACATTTATTCTGATATCTATTTATGTATTTCTATGCCTCTGTGGTCCAGCGGTCCAGGTGTTGGACTTGATTTCATGAGGGCTCGGGTTCGATTCCTGGATTGGATGTAGTCCCGGTTGGCGATAGGCTTGCCACCTATCACATTGTGGGACTTAATGTCTTTGCCTAGTCGTGGGTGCCCTGCTTGTGCCTCTGCCAACTTCTTCGGGGATATGGGCGTGAAGCTTTTTCCTATGTATCAGTATCTTTGATTTACAGCCATAACACAAGCATATGATTTAATTTACACTTTTGCTCGAGGCCTAACATCCTGGCCTTAGGTTGGCAACGCACATTACCACCTTTGGTGTCTCTAGGCAGTGTGAATTTCTTACCATCAGGAGGCCATCTGCTTGTTTGCCTTTCAATATAAAAAAAAAGTTTTTTACATATATTAAGTTATATATCGACATGCATTTTTAATTTATAGTGGGCCTATTCGGAAGTTTAATTGTAATAGTTACCATATAACAGGCTCGTTAGTAGTTAAATGTGTAATCTACTCGGTTTCTAAACGAGTCGGAATTGCAATGCATGGGGATTTTCTACATGAATGTCCGGAATTAGTTTACTTTATAGCATGGTAAAGCAACGATTAACTTAGCACGGGGGCTTTACAAGCTGCGATTCCTTTAAAATAGTATAAGGCTAAAGATATTTAAATTGATATAACGGTTTGTGATTATTTATAACCCCCGATGGAAAAAAATGTGGTCTAGCAGTCCAGGTGTGATGGGTAAGCTGGTCAACTTACATTTGCTCGAGGCCTAACATCCTCAGTAAGGTTCCTCTCGAATCTCGATATCCTTCGAATTGGAAATTGGAATCGTGTCATTTTAGGTGCTTTTGAACACAGTACTAGCGGATTATTAACATAAAGTAACAAATTAATTCATCAAATCTGATAAAATAAATTATTGCTAACTATTAACTAAATTTTAATATTTCGCCAGTATTGTGTTCAAGATTCCAATTTTCAATATTTTTTTAATTGAGCTTTAGGAGTAGCCCTACGTTGAGTTGCCAGCGTACGCACCATTACCAGCTTTGGTGTCTCGAGGCGGTGTGAACTTTTTACCATCCGTCTTCCGTCTGCTTGTTTGCCTTCCATTATCATAAAAATAAAGTTAAATTAAGCAATTTTATACTCAGTGTTTTTTTAATTCAGATAAGACACTAATTTGACGAAGGGAAAAAACAATGTTTCTTTTAGCTGGCTTATACGCTTAGGCTTGTAAAAGAATGCAGAATATAAAAATAGGAATTAAAATAATCTCAAAACTAATAAAACAAAAAACCACTTCAAAAGTAATGACGCACAGACTAACACACACTCTTACACACGTATAACTTATCCTCTCTTTTCGATGTGCTCTAGATAAACTGCAAAAAATACGAAACATAATACGTTTATAAGTTTAATTTATAACGTATTATGTTTCGTATTTTTTGCAGTTCGTTTATAATTTATTTAAATTTATGAAACGGTTTGTGATTATTTATAAGAACCAACAGAAAAAAAAAGTGTTCTAACGGTCCAGCTGTTGGACTTGACTGCATGAGGTCCCGGGTTCGATTCCCGGATCGGGCAACAAAAAGCAAATTTGATTTTTCCAGTTTCCTAATACAAAATATGTTGCTCGGGATTGGATATCTGACCGGTTGGCAATAGATTTGCCACCTATCACATTGTGGGTCTTATGTCTTCGGCTAGTCGTGGGTGCCCTGGATTTACATTTACTTACCTCTTCGGAATATGGGCGTGAAGATAGATGGTAGTGGATATAGCAATAAATATCTTCAAATTATTCACATTATTACTGAATAACAGCTCCAGTTAATTTAATGGCAGCTTTCGACGGATTTTCTTGTGTTTCTTATTAAATTCGTAGGGACTTGAATACATACTAGTTGTCGCCCATTGGTCGAAATTCGACCATCTTGTCGATAAGAACGCCATCTTCATTGCTCATGATCAACTAGTTTGCTTCTAAACTTTTTAGTGCAACATCTGTGATCTTTTATCGTTATCATCAATATATTTGTTTGTGTGTGTCAAATGCATGATAGTTTAGGTAATGTTTTATTTATTGATTTAATGTGCTTTATAAGCTTTATTATTGAAAAATATTAGCGTTCTGCACTTCTCCTACACGTGAACTATAAGTGTGCCAAATTTTATGCTCCTGTGTCCGCGCAATTTTCATAAAAAAGGTCCAAAATTTTGGCATCACGTATTAATATAAAGATGTTATTGCCATATCTTCGAGCACCAAATAGATAGATAGGGAAGTGCTATGAAACAGAATACGTGTCCACATGTGCGACTCTTAGAAAACAAATCAACTAATATAAAAGCCTTTTTATGTTTATTCTCTCTCTTCACATACATTATTTAAGTCGGAGGTTTTTAAACCATTTTAGCCTTTCTCAATTAGATTTTAACCGTCGTGGGTTTTGTACATATTACAGCTTACAATTTACCACAGAAATTGAGATTTTTTTTTAAATTGAGATATCAGAGACAAAAATTTGTTAAAAACGCTTGTTGACTTTTTTATTTAAAACAGTTACAGAAATTAAAGTGATAATGTTATAAAAAGACTGAAAAATTATTCGTTTAATTATTTTAATTATATTGGCATAGATTTGTCGTAGGGATGGTGAGTGAAAAAAGATGAATTTATTAATTCAGATATTGAAATTTTCCTATTTTCATGATTTCAAATGATAAAAGATGATAGATCTGAAAAGACTTAATACTAAACTAAACTAGAATTTCTCTTATACAGAAAACATTTTTCACATTTCAACACATTTTTCTTTGACGCTTTAAGTTATTTCTAATCAGCAGTATTGGTATAAAATACCTTTGAAAATAAGGTTTTTTCATTTTAGCACTTGCCCTGTGCTTGGGTTAAAATTCTATAAATTTTAAAGACAGGAAAATTTTCGCCCCAGACAGGATTTGAACTTGTAACTTTTGGTCTCAAGCTGAAGAATGCTCTGACCATTTGAGCTCCTGAGGATTCAAATCCCGAGGCAAATTTTTAATTCCTTTCTTACGCGATAACGCGGGTAGTTATGTCCTAATAGATACACAGTTCTGAGTAACTTCTAACTGAGTTAATCGTCGAAATGAACATATGAAATTTACATTTATAAATATCTTTGAAAATTTCTTAGATTTGCAAAACTTTAATATGTGTAGTCTGACTGAAGAATGAACACTTATTAAGAAAAGATATCTTAACTTATCAAATAATAGATAAAATCAAAACTGGAGAAATAATCGCAAAACAAAGATACAGAAATACGTAATTGCGACCCACCTTCTTTTTTATATCGGTTGAAAATAAAAAAAAATAAACAAAATGCCGCACACAATGTCTTCGTTAAAACAAAGTTTTAGATACGAGAAATAAGGTATAATTTTTACATAAGGTACTAATGTATTGGTAGTTATACAATATAACTACTATATATAATATGTATAATATGATGTAAAGTATATAATAATAGCTGTCCCGGCTAACTTCGTTCCACCCGTTCAGTTTGAGTGAGAAAAAGTATTTTTTTTTTCATTTTACCTGCAATTTTCCCGGTTTTTTCTCCTCCTAAAAACTTTTTCTAACAATAAATAATATAACGAAAAAAGAATTAGTCAAATCGGTTTAGTCGTTCCGAAGTTATGCACTTAGTACGAGCAATTTATTTTAATTTTATAGTAGTTATACAATTAAATAATGTCTATAAAATTGGTATTTATAATTAAATATTTTTTTCCCCATGTTGGTCAAGGTTCCTTTGCAGAATAGACAATCTGCATTTCTGCCAGGCAGCTCGGAAAAGGCAAGCATAGGCTACCGTCACTAGCACTGTGACATCTAACTAGGTGGTAGAGTTTCGCAGGGACTTGTCCGGATTGGTACCACCGCCTTATCTGTTCCAGCCGCCATAATGTCACCATGGCGTTGCCGTTAACGTGTTCAGGTTTGGAGGATAAGGTAGGTACACTTACTTTTGCTCAAGACCTAACATTCGGTTCTCAGGTTGGCAACACACCATTTGGTAACGGTGTCTCTAAGCAACATGAATTTCTTACCATCAGGAAATCCATTTGCTTATTTGCCTTCCCATTTCCTAAAAAAAATAAAACATTGTCATATTATAATGTGCAGTTCGGAATAGAAGCAACTAAGTGTGGTCATGGTAAACTTTCAAAATATTGTGACAAAGTCCGTATCTCTTTGTTGAAAAAAATAGAATTTTCATTTGAAAGAGAATCGTCAAACTTAAAACCATGCATATTCACAAACGATACCTTGTTTGAAAAGATGAATGATGAATAATGGAAGGGTTTCAAGCTCGAAGCTTTCCTCTACAAAACTTAATAACGCTCATAATCAAAAGTCATTTGAGATATTTACGTATTGAAAATAGATGGAATTTGAAAAGTTTGGACGGCTTTATGCAAAACTTGCAAATGAAAAGTTAAAGCGTAACTTCGACAACTGCGGTCGAGCGGTGACTCGGTGCCAGACTCTTGATGCCCGGAAATAAATCAAGGATTTTAATTTTTAATTGCTTGTGGAAAAAAGTGTATGAAGTCTCGTTCCGAGTTAATATTAGTTTAAAGTTTAGACTCTCATTTCGAGCCATTCTTGGCAACTGTCAGAAATACGTGTCAGTAAAATTTATGTTTGCGAATAATTTCCGACTTCTGTCGTAGTCGTTTAAACTTCGTCTTGACTTATAAGAAAGAGTTTTTGACAAAATAAATGTCATTTTGATATTTCAAACGTTGTAAATATAAATGGATTTTCAGTTTTGTAAAATAATAACCTTGTATGTATGTATGGTCATGGTTACTTCGTTTTTATTATTGAAGTAAGTTGTTATATAGTAAAAAAAAATGATTTTGAATATTGCATGTTACAAGAACAAACTAACAAATTAAAGGTAACACAAGAGAGTCAAAAAAGCAGTAATTTACAGTAGTACTATTTAATTTCGGAAATCCTCTTGTAGAGTTGTAATAACAACTCTATATAGATATCTTAAATTTTAAATTTAATTAATATCCTGATCGTTTAAAAAAGTCTATCGTCAAGCCATTTTTTAAAAAAGGGATATTTGTGACATGAATAATTATAGACCGATAACGTTAATTCTAGTAATTTCTAAAATTTTTGTAAAAATAATGTATGACAAATTATACAGTTATTTACTTCAGTTTAATTTATTACAAAATAATCGATATGGATTTAGAAAAGGCAGGTCTACAGTTTATGCATGTTTCAACTTAGTTAAAAAAGTATCTGAATGCCTAAATAGTAAAAAAATTACCCCTTGCTGTATTTTTAAATATGAGTAAAGCGTTTAATTTTGTATCACATAAAATTTTGTTAACGAAACTTGAGAGATATGGCATTAGAGGTAATTCATTAGAGTGGTCTAAAAGCTATTTAGAGAATAGAAAGCAATGTGTTAAGATATCAAAAGTAAGTGGAAACCACAAGAAAGTTAATCCTTTAAATTACCTTTTTAATGACTGCGGTGTACCACAAGTTAGTGTTTTAGGGCCATTACTTTTTTTATTTACATTAACGATTTGCCTGATGCTATCAATCATGATTCAATTTTATTTGCTGATGATACTACACTTCTCATCAAGAGTAAAAATAAAAATGGTTTATTTGAAGAAACAAGTAAAACTTTGACTAAAGTGGTTAAATAAAATAACCTAAAAATAAATCTTACGAAGGCAAAAATAGTTGAATATCAAGCACATTATAGAGATACTAAAAAGTTAGACTTTATTTTAAATAATACTACTATTGAAAATGTAGGTTGTACTAAATTCCTAGGAATAAAAATCGAGAAATTGGAAAACGCATATTGATTCACTTTGTAATAAAATTGATAGGTTTGTATATGTGTTGAGAAGAATTAGAGAAGTTTCAGGATTAAAGGCAGAGATTAGCTTATCACGGGTATGTTTCTTCCGTTTTGCAGTATGGTATTCCTATTTGGGGGAATTGTTTAGAATTAACTAGACTCTTTAGAGTTCAGAAGAAGTGTATACGAGCGATATGTAGTGTCAATCAGTTATATTCACGCAAGCTATTGGCCGTATGTGTATTTGTAAAAAAAATCATCATTTGTTTCATACAAATGCTGAACTTAGGACAGGTTTGTGCCCAATTTAGAAATAGTGAGAAACTACATGTGCCTAAGCAAAAACTCAACATTTACAAAAATAATGTGTATTGCATGTCCATTCGTATATACAACCAAATTCCTCATAATCTTAAATCACTTCCATTAAACAGATTTCGAAAAAAGGTAATCAACTTACTTTTAGAGAAAAAATATTATAGTGTCAAAGAATTTCTTGCTGATAAGAATAAATAATAAACTATTTCTCATATATGATTAATTTAATTCCAAATGCTGGGTGCGCAGGAGTTTGTATAGCCGTTTCTTCTCCTGTCTGGCTAGGTTTAGAAACGGTGGTAGTATACGGTAGATAGGGATAAATGAATTTATATTCTAAAAACTGTTAATATTCATAAACAATCATGTAATCAATACTATAAACAGTGTTTAAATAGTAAGTAAATGATTAAAATAACTAATTTAATTAATAACTATTAAAATATTTGCACACAACAAGTTGGTAGAATATGTAAAACGCCTAAACATCTTTCTAACACTCATATTCCGCAAATAAATATTTTTTTCTTTTCTTTTTCTTCTTTTAAAATGCATTCGGATTTATTAATACATACTTACAGGATATATAATTAATAATTTTGCTTAAAGTTAGATAAGGTCAGTCAATTTAAAAATGAAAGTATAAAAAGTAAAAATAGTAAAAAGTTACACTTTTTAAGCCGAAGTGCCTAATTTAAATAGTTGTACTGTACAAATGTTATATTCTGACAATACTGAATTTAAGCCAGCAATATTGTAAACATGTACCTGTAACCACTATCTGACAAACATCCCCATCTAAACCACACTATTACAGTTACAGCGAAGGAACCTATCTAAGGGTATATGCTTCTTGGAAGGAACCGATTACCTACGACATAGTAAATTTCTCGGAACACCTACACAATCTTCCAAGTTCCTTCACCACGTTGCGATTTTGAATTAAGTAATCTTATTAAGCGGCCTATGGAGTGTGGGCGTATTTCAATTGGACTCTTTTGAAAGCTATTTGATATTCATAGGAAAACGTTAGATAATCAGAAATTTAACTTATCACTTGTTTTGCGATCGTTTCTTCCCATCAGGGAAGTTGTCTGTTACTTTTGTATACTATAAGGTAATACCTGTTTCTTACAGCGTCTTCTATATAGTACACGAACCACATTACTTTATGATTATAACAAACTTTTAGTCATGGTTTCGTCCACTTATTTAAGTTATTTTTTTAAATTCACGACGCCTAGAGACACCAAAGGTGGTAACTGTGCGTTGCCAACCTGAGGCCGGGATAGTAGGCATCTAGCAAAAGTGAATTTACCGGCTACCTTAATCTCCGAAATGGAACACGTCAACGGCAAGCACTAACGTTATGGCGGCAGGAATAGGTAAGAAACTACCACTTAGTAGGATGTCACGGTGTTAGCGACGGTAAGCCTATACTCGTCTTTTACGAGCTGTCTGGCAGGAAGGCAAATGGTCTATTCTGCAAATTCTACTATTTTGCATAGTTCCTTAGGCATCACTTGCGTATAAGTTATTTAGCTCTTACTGCTTTTGGTTGAAGGATAGGATATCGGGGTAGATCAAAAAAAATAAGTATCTTCACGCCCATATCCCCGAAGAGGTACGCAGAGGCACAACGACCAACCCACGACTAGCCGAAGATACTAAGTCCCACAATGTAATAGGTGGCAAGCCTATTGCCAACCGGGCACCTATCCTACCCTGAGCAACATTTTTTTATTAGAAAATTGGAAAAACCCAATTTTGTTTTTGTTGCCCAACCCGGGATTTGAACCCGGGACCTCATGCAGTCAAGTCCAACAACTGAACCGCTAGATCACAGAGGCGATAAAACGCTATGGAAACCTTAAAGCATATTTTTTATGTTCCTTATTTTTCCCTATCTAACATATTTCTATAATAAAAATAAACCATAGCTTAAAAAAACTTACAAAGTTGCTATTATATTTAGATGAACATATAGAAAATAATTTTCTGTAAGTTCAACTAAAAAGTTGAGTAAAAAAAAATTTTATTGTATAAAACCGCGGGGTGCTTGATAATATATTTTATAATAAGTTTACTATTCCTCATATCTGAAAGTTTTTTCAAAACTATTGATGATAAAATGGTTTTTGCTTAATCACTAGGTTTTTTTTTATTTCAAGTAATAGTTTTTTTTTTGTAACTTTTAATCCAGCTATATATAAAATTTCGTTATTTTTTTAAACTACTATTTAATACTGTTTAGTCTTTAGCGATGACAGGTAAGTACACAGTAACGAATAATTAGCTTTCGAGTGAATTATATCTTCCTTTAAATATTATAAATGCGAAAGTTTGTAAGTTTGTTACTCCTTCACGCAAAAACTGCAGAACCGATTTTCATCAAATTTGGCACGCACATAGAAGGTAACTTGGATCAATACAGAGGATTGTTTTTATCCCAAAAAATATCCTTGTGGGACTGTTAACAACGCGGGCAACGCCGCGGGCAACAGCTAGTATTAAAAAATTGAAAATATAAATAAATTACACAAATTGACCTAATCACAAAATAAGGAAATATATGCTTATGGTATGGGTATTAATTAGTCAACGATATAAGTACACATAACTACTTATACTTCTTAGAGATACGGGAATAAATATAATAAACGCCCACACCCGGAAATACAGATATCGATATTCATCACTCAAACATCTGCCCCCGTCGCGAATAGAGCCCACGCCTCGCGGTTGATCGCTTTAATTACGTATGTACGTTTTACATTTTGTTTGTATGTATGTGTATGTTTTACATCACATTGGCGATCGTACCTTCTTCATTATTTTTTGGCGTTTTTTTTAAAACTATGATAGTTCTTAAGATATTCTATAAAATGAGTTGACCTCAAGGAAAGTTTTGTTTAAAATTACTTTCGATGAATAACGTGTTTTAATTTGTTTAAGGATTAACATTGTGTTTATGCCAACACTTTCGAAAATAATGCATTATAATAAAGTGCTATGAATAACAATAAAAGGTGTTATAGTGAGTTGGCCATAAAAGATAGCTAAATGCTTTTGCTGACTTTTTATTTATTGTTGGAATTTGAAAAGATAACAATTTTGTCATAGATTGCGCAGGATCCTGAAGATTCTGATCATGATAATCAAACAATTTTTTTTCTTCTGTTTGTTTGGCTTTATAAAAAAATCTGGCACCTCTAAAGGTGTTTTGTTTTCATCTGTTACTTCCATTGAAAAAAGATAGCGATAATTTAAAATTAGTTTCGTACCTTAAAATTAGTTGACGGTCGTACTCAGAGACATCGATTATTTTAATCAGTCATTAAGTCGACATTTTCTATACACAATTGTTAATTAAACTATATATTTACAACAAAGAGCAGCAGAATGCACCTTAAAAACAATAAAAACAGAAAAAAAATATGAAAGATGAATCGTCTATATATAAGGAAGTCGTGATAGTTACACTGATTAGGCTGAAAATTAATGGAGAAGTAGCTTAGAACCGGGAGAAGGACATAAGGTACATTTAAGTATCCCTTACAACAGCGAGGAAACTAGGAGAAACAAATTTTAATTTTACCCATACAAACTGAACGGGTTCCGCCCGAAGTTCGCCGGAACAGCTAGTATATATTATATATTGATTGACATCTCTAAGTGCCAGTAATATAAAATTGTGTAGTTTTGTGTCTGAAATATCACAAGTTTATTTAGTACCGCTTGTACACAGCCACAATATATCGAGTACAGAGAACCCACCGCTACAAGTTTATATTTAACTTCTTATTAAGAACATCTTTAATTTTTTCCCCGTGTTGGTCAGGGCTCCTTTGTAGAATAGACCATCTGCCTTCCTGTGTCAGGCAGCTCGTAAAAGGCAAGCATAGGCTTGCCGTCACTAACACCGGGACATCTGACTAAGTGTTGGAGTTTCGCAGCGACTCAACCGGATTGGTACCACCGCCATACCTATTCCTGCCACTATTACGTCATGACGTGTTCCGGTTCGGAAGGTAAGGTAGCAAGTTAACTTACTTTTGCTCGAGGCCTAACATCCCGGCCTCTGGTTGGCAACGCACCATTACCACCTTTGGTGTCTCTAGGCGGCGAGAATTTCTTACTATCAGGAAATTCGTCTGCTTGTTTGCCTTCCAATTTTATATAAAAAAAAGAACATCTTTAATACATCTGTACAAATTGGCCCAGTTATCCGACCAATGCTCCGTATGTATCAGGAGTGTTCATATCTGTAAGTTCTTGTATATTTCTCGTGCCTAGACGAGGCAAACTAAATGCTAGACTCCTGTCAGGATGGCATATTCGTAGTTACGAGTAGCAACTAGTTTTTGTACATACATAAATACATATCTTCACGCCAAGTCCCTTACGGCGTAGGCAGAGAGTATCGAGTGCCAGACCTCACGATCCTGACAAACCTGTCTGGCTTCCTTCACATTAATTACACTTTTCATACAAACACACCGGTTTCGGAGACTCTTGACACCACCCTCCGATAATATGCGAGTGATCTGATCATGGAATGTCAACCTTGGTCTCCCCGGGTACCTACATCCATTCACATTCGCATTGTATATCTGCTTTGTCAATATTTCATTTGTCACTCTTTCTACATGACCGAACCAGCGGAGCATGGCCTTTCTCATTTTAACTCCAATACTTTCTTTCAATCCCACTCTTTTTCGAATCTTACTCTTACGAATGCGGTCTCATTCCCGACTACGTTAATCCTATTTTCATGCTTTTATGATATACCCAATCTCGCTTCCATACAATAACGTTGAGATAAGCACAGAATTATGCAAAGCGAGTCTATTTTTTTGACTTTTGACTTACCTAGTTTTGAAATAACTTACCCAACGCTCCATTTACACTATTCCCGTCACACACTCTCCTCTGTACATCCGTGGTATACCTTCCAAGTGTGGTTGTATATCCAAGATATACAATTTCAATCACTTGTTCCAGCACTACATCATCAACTAAAACTCTTACATCTGTTCTGGCTACGTCTATTTCAAACACCATAATTTTTGTTAGTTATTGTAACATATTTAAAATCACACATTAAAACATAATTTTGATTCTACTTAAGACATTTTGACGAAGCATAGCTTTCCATTTTTATTATATTCGATCTTTTTACAGGGTTTCCTTAACTAATGGTTATCGATTTGTAAAAATATTATAATTTCGGGAGTATCCAACTAATCACAGTTTTTTTAAATATTTTAATTTGTTTGACTTTAGGTTAGGTTTAGATTAGACTTTAGGGAAATTTCCCAATTAGTAAAGGGAATGTAAAATAATATTAACCCAATACCTCAAAGCGTGTTCGCGAGTGCCCTATTATAAGGGTCTAACATAGAGATAATTCAGCGGAATATAACGATGCTCACAATAACCACAAGGCTTTATATCGACTGTCTCTTGCAAAAGCTACTTTAATAAATCTCTTTAATTAGGGTTAGTGTGTTTGTAAATTATGTTCATTATAGTAAAATATGGGTGTTACTAAATTGAGCACTTAAAGTATCAGGGGTCTTTTAGTTAAGTCTGTTAAAAAAGTGAAACCCTCTATATTACCTCTACGTTATCTCTATGTTCGACCCTTTTAAAGGCACTTGGGCATAATCTACAGAGTAAGAGTTTAATAAAAATTACATCTGTACAATTTATTTTCTTAAGGTTTTGGTCTATGCGTTAGTATTTTGCCATTAGTCAAATAGAAAGTCATATCAGGCTCCTGGGTAAAGCGGTGACCTCATTACTCAAGCTCATATAATGAGATTTGGCGGCAGCGAGGAAATACACGATACATATAAGTGATCTATATATATTTTTTGTTGGTATGATTTTCAGGCGGCATGAAATTACCTGCTGAAATATAGCGCTACCTCCCGCACAATTTTTATATATAACTTTCGGCTTCTACTTATATTTCTAATTTTTGGGGCTCTTCATGTAAAGGTTTGTAAGATAAGTAGGTTGTTGGTATCAAAATGTAACTCAATCTTGTATGCAATTATAACTTTTCTTCTAATTTGATTGATGGATCATTTTAAACTAAAAGGTAAAGTTTTGCGGTGAGTAGTCCAGATTAATACTTATCTGTTACCAGATAGACTACTCTTACTCCAATACTAGAATTCTTAATTGGTATGGAATTGAATTTTCACTTATATATACTGGCTATCCCGGTGAATTTCGTTCCACCCTTTCAATTTGTATAAGAAAAATTCAAATGTTGTTTTGTCTAGTTTCCTCACAGTTTTTCCTTTTTTATCCTTTAAACCGTCCCTGGACTTAAGCAAATAATTCGAAACCAAAAAAGCCAAATCGGTTTCGACTTTTCTTTCGAAGTGGTCGTATCACAGAAATTACTTCGAAAACCAGGGCACAGAATGACAAGTCGGTACTAACGTAACCAGTGTTTCAGTTTTTAGAGTGAGTATTCAACTTCAATTCTCGGCTACGTTTCCGAATTCAACCAAATAAAGCAGAGATGTCTCCAATTAAATCAATCCCATTCCATTCACAGTTCATGTTGTAAGGTTGTGGAACTCCTTGCCTTAGGTATGTAATTCGTGGCTGCGAAACTGTTGATTCCTTCAAGAAACATCTAAAAGAGCATTTCTTTGCCATAGCTTAGACTCTCATTTCGTTCATATAATTTTACTTTAGGTATATGTTTAGTTTGATTTTGTTTATCTGTTTTGTTATTTTTTTTATGTTATGTGTGTTAGTTCATTAAATAGTATATATTTAGTAGTTTATTTATCTGTACACCAAGTCTACTTATTTCGTTTATTATTTTCCTTATACGGGTTTGCTGGAAGAAATTTCTTTTATTAGAGATAAGCTCGCCTTTTGAAGTTTGTTTTTTTTACTTTTAATTCCTTTTTTTGTAATATCAGCTGTGTACAATAAAGAGTTAATAATAATAATAATAATGCCACGCGTGAAAAGCCGCGTACTTACGCTAGTATAAGATATAGTTATTTATTTTATCTCCTCTTTTCGTCGCTTAAAGGAATAGGCTATAAAAAGGACTACAAAATTAAAATGAGAAAGTTTTATCATATTTTTACAGGTTTTAAGGATACGTCAGGATATTCATAAAGTTATTTAGTCCTCTTCTCCATAAAGGTAATTTATTTTTTTTTACTACAGGGAAAGAAATTTTTTAGTTTTATTTTAAATGCAAATTTTTATAAAAGTATTTAATTGAACCTGACATATATAGTTATGACATATATAGTAACTTTATAAATGAATCGCAAGGAATAGTAATGAGAGAAATTTAATTAATTAGCTGTTAGACAACTAATATTAGGCCCAGATAAATCCCATTAGCAGTTACACGGTAAAAGTAAAACCGAACAAAATATAAAATTATTTGACCATTTCGTGAGTAGTATACATACTAGTATACTATTTATTTTTCCATTAAATACTCTTTATTATTCTATTAAAGGCAGAATGCTTTTGCTAAAAGTAGTTAAAAATATAACAAAAAATATTTTTAGGTGTAAAATCGAGAAATAACGGTGGATGTTGTAAGCAATCTTTTTGAAGTTTCTCTAATTGAGCGACTCCTTGTCGTGAAGTAAGTATAGAGACTAGCGTTGTTCAGAAGTGATGGTCCGGGGTCCTTTGCAGGATAGACCATCTGCCTTCCTGTACCAGGCAGCTCTTAAAACGTGAGCATAGACTTACCGTTATCATCATGGCATCTGACTAGGTGGTAGAGTTTCGCAGCGACTCGCCCGGATTGGTACCACCGCCTTACCTATTCCTGGCGCCTAGCGTCAGCGCTTGCCGTTGACGAGTTCCAGTTCGGAGGGTAAGGTAACCGGTAAACTTACTTATGCTCGAGGTCTAACATCCCAGCCTAAGGTTGGCAACGATTACCACTGTGTCTCTAGGTGGCGTGAATTTCTTAACATCAGGAAATCTGTTTGTTTGCCTTCCAATATCATAACATAAGTTAGGCAGAACGATTGACCAATCGTGGTTTTTAAACAGCAAGGTTTGCAGTTGCTGGAAATATAGCTCTGTTGTAAGCTTCTGGTCAGATTTTAAAAAGCTGTAATGTACACACTAATACCAGATCACCGAATGTTCAACAGTACCTTGCTCGAGGATTTTTTATTAGGGGTGTGATTTGTCCGGTTTTCCTACATTCAACAACTGTAATGATCAATTATGATTATCGTGATTAATTATTCTCCATATGCAGTAATTGTATGAATAAAATATTTCCTCAATATTGTGTTGGTTAAGTGCTGCATTTACTCATTGAGTGCTGCGTATTTGTTGATGAGCTTAATTCTATTAATGCTGTATCCATTTTTTCACTATCCCAATTTGTTTCCAGTGAATTAAAATTGATTTATCACTCACACTGACACTTGAGATCAGCTCTGACGTGGTTTACAGTGGATTCAATCCTACAATTATCTATAATTGATTTTTATTAATTAGAGTCTCCGGTCATCTATAGGTTTGTATTGTAAGTGAACATTTACAAAAAACACTGTACATTCTTTTACAGTAGCATCCTCTGACACAAAAGTAATTATTCGAGCTGTTTCTAAATAATTGGTGCCTTGAAGGAACTCGTAGGTATTGTAATACAATATTGTGACTTGCTATTTTGTAAAGAATGACGTCAAAGAAATCCTAAATCTGAATTTGTTTTTTACCAAGTAGATTAAGGGGATTAACAGCTAAAAAGTTTTTTTTTAAATCTATATTCCACAATTTTACAGAATATAGGACAGTGATACAGAGAAATGCACAGAAGAGATACAGATATTCTAGCCCATTCAAAAAATAGAATCTGTGTCAAATAGGGGAAGACGTCAAGTATAATATAATGAGGAACCTGTGCTCTAGCTATCCAGATGTTGGATTTGACTGAATGAGGTACCGGGTTCGATTCCCGGATCGGGCAACAAAAAAAAATAGATTTTTCCAATGTTCGATTTAAAAAAATGTTGCTCGGGAATGGAAATGTGACCGGTTGGCGATGGGCTTGCCACCTATCACAGTGTGGGACTTAAAGTCTTCGGCTAGTCGTAGGTGTCCTGGTAGTTCCACTGCCTATTTTTTCGGGGATATGGGCGTGAAGATATTTTTTTTATTAAAAAATATACATACCTAAACATAACGGTTACACAATTACTATTGTTTAATACATGAGTAGGTATAGGATGGAATCCGTACCGATGATGAAGACTGTAAACCCTAGTTCAAAGCTTTAAATTATAATTGGTAAGTATGCTGCAATCTCGTGGTTCCAGCATTTAATGTACCTACATGTATAATGACACTGATAGACAAGGGTCGGGTTTGGTCCCCAACAGGAACAGCCATTTCTGTGATGAACATAAATATAGATACATGAATATATTTCTGTGACTGAACGCTTATGCATAACTCACATTTTTCATCTTGAATTCATAATATATATTATTACGCTTATTTTTTGAACTTAATTATTATGCTCTTGACAAATGTATTTTAGTCCATTTCTTATTATTACAGTCTTCTAATTACGGTTTTTATAGACGTTCATATTTTTTTTACCGATTTTATGATTTTTACCAAATTTTATATGCATACTCAGTAGGTCTGAAAAATTGTTTACTCTCAGCTAGTATTATATATTATTATAGCAAGAGTCAAATTTAGTTGAAGTTTAAATTAAAAATAATGACGGTAAGAAAAACTGACTTCAAAACTAAAAAGTAAAAAAAAATTAAAGATTTAATATTAATTATATTCTACCTATTATTTATATGTCCTATTTACAATTAGGTTTGAAGGCGGTGCCATCCCTTAAACTAATAATTATATAACAAGTTAGTATTAAATTGGCTTATTTGTTTATTTCTGATATGATATAATTTAATAATCTTATAGGATGGTATAATGTTAAATAAAATTTAACCTTACTAAATATCTTTATAGCATGTTGCTGAATGCTGATGTGTCTATAATCTTGTCACTAAGTCTAGGTTGTGTCCTTAGTTCCTTAGGACACTTAGTGATAAGATGTGATCAAATTTACTTTCAAGATATAATTTAATTTAATAAAAATATACATCAGGTTAGGTGAAAGTAGATAAAAAATGCTCACAAAATAAAACTAATGTGACTGCCTGAACAACATTTGTATGGGACCAATTAAAAACTATTTCCCATCAAACAAAACAAAAAGAACTACGTAAATCGGTTCAGAAACCTCGGCGAAATCGGTGTAGGTACTTACATAAAAAAATATATACCGGCTGAATTGAGAAACTCCACCTTTCTTTGCAGTCGGTTAATTATATGTAACTAGCTTTTCCCGCAGTTTCGGGTGTGTTTAATTCATTAAAAATTATCTTAAGTTAATTTTAATAATTCCAAGCATATTAGTACAACGTTTCATGGTAATTGGTTAATTACTGACATACATTCTCATTTATAATATTAATAGCGATTTATTGAAAATATATGTTACATGATGTTTTTTGCAAATATTGAAATATTTACACACCATATTTTATTTATTGTAGTAGAATAAGTTGGAATAATTAAATTAATTTGTAACGTTTTCCATAAATGAACAATTTTCAGTTCATTTTATTTTCATATATTTGTGAAATTGTGGTTGGTACATCATTACGTAAATGAGTACGAAAACCCGTTGTGGGCGCGAAACATCAAACGTCAAAAACTAAATTTAGCAATATTCGAAATATTCCAACAAAACTTTCAGTACACACCAGTACGTTTTGAAAGCGTTCAGTGGAAACAATTTCCATTTCCAATTAATCTAAAAGGTTGTTATTTTGATATTGGTAACGAATTTTGCTATAAGTACAAATTCAAACTTTTAACATTCAATGTTTCCCTGTATTTACTTTCCTATTAAACTTTGTTTGCCGTCTGTGACTACGGTAGACTTGAGATTTATCTATGTGATACCTTTTCACTGGGGCGAGGGTAAATTCAATTTGGTTTTTACCTTACTTCGTGGCGATCGAACGCGTTGTAATGTTTTTAAATAATTTTGACAACATTATACATCCATACTAATATTATAAATGCGAAAGCTTGTCTGGCTGTCTGTCTGTCGCTCTTTCACTGCTAAACCACTAAACCGATTTTGATCAAATTCGATATGGATATAGTTAAAAATCCAAGTTAAAACACAGGCTATTTTTTTTTTTTTTTGCAAAAATCAAATCCCTATAATAGGGGATAAAAGTTAGTATGAAACACTTAATTATTCTATGCTGACGAATACGCCGGCAAACAGTTGGTGTTACATTGTTAGATAAGTATATATAAAATTGTAATAGTCTAAAATATTTGAAAAAACAATCATTTGTTTATTCTTTCATTTTTTTATTTCTATTAACAATCAAAAATTTAAATTTAGCTTATGAACAAACAATTATGTCTAATTAAACTGAAATAAAAATAGGTAACAATTTCATTATTAGGTTTGGCATTGTGAAATTTTGCGTAAACCATATTTGTACCTACTTTACTCGTTGTATTCTTTATTATTATCTATATTTTATATAAAACTTGCTAAATTAAACACAGAAACCCGTTTGTCAATTGAATAATATTATAATATTTGTATTTGAAAGCTGATTTTGTAATTAGAAATAAATAGTTACAATCAAATAATCTTTTCAAAATACAAAAATGTTATAATTAAAATACATACATGTCTTCACTTCAAGTCTCTTGTGGTGTCGTGTTGCCCTTAAGGGAGAATTTAAGGAAGGGAATTTGATAACGGGTTGAATCTCCTTAAAAACAATTTTTCAAGTTTAGTTTTGTAATAGATGGGAAAAGAAACAAACGGAAATAAACATCACTCCCAAACCGGAACACCACAATAACAAGCACTGACATCAAAACGGGGGGGTTAAAGCGTTATTACTAATCCAGGTAGATTTTTGCGAACTACGAAATATTCTGATCATATTACTGTTAGATAGTTGCTGTTGGTTATATACGCTTTAGCAGCTCATGAGAGGTGAACGGCACTTTGTTGGTCACTAACACCATGAACTTGACTAGCTACCACATTATCCCTATATATCCGTGCCACCGTAACCTTAGTAACCTAGTGCCACCTTAACCTTAATGTGGTAGAATATGTTGTATTCTTAAATATCTTTATAACAACTTTTTAACACACATATTCCGCAAATAAATAATTTTCATTTCATTTCATTTCATTTAGTTTACATCACTATCACGTGTAAAAGTCGGTATATGTATTTTATTATCGATATCGATTTTAATTTGAAACACCTATACTACGAGTATCAAAAAAGTTAGTGTAGGTAGTTGTTATTCATTGTGGTGTCGATTTCGGACGTCAAACCTATTCGGAATGAAAATTAAATCACGAACAGTATTTCGCAAACCATTAT
>NJDC01001300.1:36007-46121 GCA_002245475.1 Calephelis virginiensis
AGTATAAATCATTTAGTATCTTTTCCTAGAAGTTATTTTGATGGTAAATAATGTTATGGCTTGTGATAATACGGCTTACAATCATGCTAGCAAATGATATTATTGAAAGATACTTGAAGCAAAGCTTCTAGCACGTGACTAATATAGAAAACAATGAATATGACATATGAAATTATGAGAAAAAACATTATGTCTCTTGACCATTATAGCAGATGAGATTATAGCAAATGAAATTCTGGCAAGCGGGTGTAACCGTTTCTCTTTATATGATCATTTCTCCTGGCAATAACCAATACAAGAATTGCTAAAATCGGTTTAGACATAACAGATAAATCGATAGAACACTGGTGTTACTCCAACACTCGTTAAAAAAAGGTTAGGCCTTTTCTCGGCCTTAGGACAGCAACGCACCTGTAACATCTATGGTATCTATAAGCTACGATGTTCTCTTGCCATCAAGAGACCCGTGTTGTTCGGTGACCCATATCAAAAAAAAGATGAGTAAAACTGTCAGAATAATGAACCTTTTGTAAGTAGTCATTATAACTTTACCATTTTCATCGTTTCCGAACGGCAGCGTTTCACAGTACAGTGCGCATTTGTTCCTACAAAAAGGAATTAATTGTAATGCAGAAATCTGCAGTTATCGAATTCGTACTATAGTTTTATTGTATATTTTATTGTATTTTAAATTACAAGACAGACAAATGGTGGAAATCCAAAACATTGCCAATCTCGTCGTCTAGTGTCGGGAGTAGTTAAGGCAAAAAAATGTATCACATTATCACACACACGAAATTTAACACGCGGGTAATTCTTAAATTGAAGAAGGAAACATTATACTTTTACACTTTTAAATGATTAAAAATTTTTAGTAACGCCCCACAAACTCTATTTGTGATAAAGTTGATACTACCATAATGATTACACACACACATTCTCCCACACACACACACACGCACGCACACACACACACACTCTCTCACACACAAACACACACACACACACATTCACACACGCACACGCACACACACATACGCTCATGTCAAACTTATAACACACACACAATAACGGTGATAGCAATAAGTTTGGTTAAATATGTCCGTCACTAAAAGGCCCTTGTTGCGCAATCCTTACTTAACGAAGAGAACAGTCGACAAAAGCGATTTAGCTGTTTTCATTTACCTTCTATTATTCTTTTAACTCGTTTGTCATTCTTTTCTCTGCCTCGACGCGCGTAAAGAAGAAGGATGATTCTTGTTTATATTTACTTAAAGTGACTTGTGTAAAAAACATTCAAGAAAGCATCTTTGATTGTTGTTTGTTAACAAAGTTTAACGGCACAGTTCCCAGTGCGAAATGTGTACCCACGGAATGTAACAATAAGATAGCGTTTGGATATTGTCTCCGTGATTTCATTTTAAATCTCTTTGATGAAAGTATACTTTCGACGTATTCTTTATAAATTGGAACAAAGCACAGATAAACTTTATTTTATTGTGAATACAGAAAGCAATATTTGCTTGTCTCTTCCAAAGTTACTTTTCTTAACGGAAATAAGTTTTGTTTTACGACTTTTGTGCGTAATGTCTATTTAAGTTTTGAAATATTTAGGTTATGAATATAATATACGTATTATTATATTATACAAGTCTAAACCTTCCTCTTAAATCACTTTATCTATTAAAAAACCGCATCAAAATTAGTTGCGTAGTTTTAAAGATTTCAGAATATAAAGGGACAGAGGAAGCGGCTTTGTTTTAAACTATATAGTGACAAACGGGTGTGTATGTATGAAAATGGTATTTAATGTGGAGAAAGTCAGGCAGGTCTGCCATGAACGTAACTTTTGACACTCTGCCTACCCCGTGAGAAACTTGGTGTGAAAATATGTATGTATATTAATGCTATGGATGGGTAGTGCGTGTTTGCACAGTATTGATCCGGGCTCCTTTAAAACATAGACCATCTGCCTTTCTGCCATGCAGCTTGTAAAAGGTGAGCAAAGTTTAACGTTACAAACACCGTTACATCCTACTAGGTGGCAACGCACCATTTCTACCGTACTATATCTGCTTGCTTGCCTTCCAATATAATATAAAAAAATTAAACAAGTCAAAATAGGACATCTTTTCAACAAAATTAAATTCCTGGGTAAGATGACATCCAGGAATTTATTCATTTTGTTTGTTTCAAGTTTTTTTTACGTTGACGATGATAAAGGATGATTAGATCATTCAGATAAAAAGAAATGTGCAAATAAGAAAGCCATAGTCGGCTAAAAGTATAAAAAAATAAAAGGAGTTTAAAAACTAACCTTTGTAATCCTATCAAAATATATTCTTAGTTTGTTTATGTGCTTTTATTATAATGATTTATTATAGGACAATTTAAATAACTATTTAAATGCTTGAATCCAGTCGGAGAAATTTAAAATAACGTAACGAAGCCGCGACTCATAGCAAATTCCTTAAGTATTTAAACTCACTGTAGTCATACGACCTTAATATCGTAATTTTATAAAAATAAAAGAAAATTTTAAAGAAGCGCTGTCTTTATTCATTGCTAAGGCTATTGAAATTATTGTCTGTTTATCTGTTTGTTACCATATAATGGAAAAACTTAACTCCTGGACAAGTAATACAAATTGAATCCAATCCCAAAGTAAGCATATAATAACGATTCTAATACGCAGAAGTACTTCAATAGATACCATAATAAATTAATTAACACCCAAACCCGGAATGGCAGACAAAAATGCCTACCCTCATCGGAAATCGCTCGAAGAAGCTTCGCGGTTTGTTGGTAGAAGTAGGTGTGCTAGCCCATAGGGCCCAGACCAACAAGATGGTCAAAAATCAAACGTGGCAGCAAAAGAGTAATATTTATAATAGCGTTGAAAAAAGAGTGTACAACTTTTGGATGTTCGACTGAACATCATTTGAACTAATTAGGTCAAGACTCAATAGAAAATAAATGTATTTTCAATCGAATATGAAAAATGGAATGTATTTAAATTCAAATAAATTATTTAATTTGCGATTTCCATAAAAATGGTAAAATGTATACGTATTGTGGCGTGATCAAACAGAAAAAAAACAGTGCGATATTAATGAATTGGACTTACCGGAAGCCATAGACCTTCAAATATATCCAGCTCCATTCAAAACACGCCACAAAAAAAATAGTTTAGGCACAACATGTATGGATTTCCACAAAGTAACGCCTCCTCCTTGCAATGTACTTAAATCACACACGCAAACCCGAGGGTGTGAGTAAGTTATAAATTATAAGATGTAGAAAAACCCATGCAATCCAATCCACATTAATGTCAGTAGTTTACCTACTGACATTAATGTGGATTCGCAAATCTTTGGCACTTGCAATTTAATCAGAATAATTAAAATATTAAAGCAGTATTCGCTGTGATATTGTCGGCAGCCGTATAATATGCTGGGAGGGACTCACCACTGAGGCGGTCCCCAATTAAGACCAATGAATGATTAATTCACCGAAAATGCTATTTTGAGTCCGTTCGCTTTTAATGTTCATTGATATGAATAGTTATTTTTTAATTACCTTAAATACGGGCTTCAATCGATTAATCTTAATAACGACGATCAATCTACCAGATTCCTAATTATTCATACTAGTGATCGCCCAGTGACAGGGTTTGAAATACTGGTATTTTTAGGAACCGATAGTAATTGCCTTGAAGGAATACCGACACCAAAGGCGTTACCTATACTATTTCTACTGGTACCAGACTTTGTACGGGTAATAGTAGTATAGTGAAGGGTTACTGGTTCCATAATATCGAGACAAGAAAATATATAACGAAGTATCTTTTTTCAGTCGAAGTCTCTACAAGAGAGTAATACCTTAATTGGATGACGGTTTTTAATCGGTATAAGTATCGGTACTTGTTACCGGTATTCGAAGTACCGGTACACACTTTAGAACCCATATCCAGAAAGCGAAATGGCAAGAATCGTTAAATACCGGTTCAGAACCTGTACTTTTAGTACCGGTTCCAAACCGAGCCCAGTGGTCGAAATTGAATCATAATAAATTTTAATTATAAGTTATTCAATATAGTTATTAAAATATTATGATGTTCAAATACTATTAAGGGTCTATTGTCAATTATCTTTTTGATAAAAACGCCATCTTCATTTATCAAGACCAACTACTTACTACTTTGTAATCAAACAAATTATGAAATTAGTTTGCGTGACATCTTTTAACGTTATCAATATTTTTGTTTGTGTGTATCATTTGCGTTGTAGTTTGTGTAATGTTTTAATAATTGATTTAATACACTTTATTGCAAAAATATTAGCGTTTTGCACTTCTCCTTCACATAAAAATAAGTGTCTTAAATTTCATTCTCTTCCGTCCGCGTAATTTTCGTATAAAATAGATACCTATATAAGCGAACCAGCTGACACCTGACATCTCGTATATAGACACCATAGATTCACGGTGCGTTGCTACTTTGGGACCGGTACTAAGGCCACGTGTGTAAGTCTATCGGTTGGTCGGCCACCATACCCTCCAGCATGGAATACGACAATAATGAGAACTGAGCGAGCTGTGGTGGTAGGAATAGGCTGAATAGCTAAAGTATTAGTACCAATCCGAGTGAGCTGCTACAGAGGACTCTACCTAGTGATAACTGACGGCACAATGGTGTATTCCAATTACCTGAATTAATAGTTCACCACCAGCGATGGAATCGTCACGTCTCGATGCTAGAATATGGCTTTTAGACTGTATTGGCTTTTAAGATGAGATCTGTGCAAATGGAGCAAACGTGAAAGTTTTATACGTAAAGCTAAGCAACGAGAGAATTTCCAGAAGACGTTGTGAGATTTTCTAGGGATTTCTTTTAATTTTACGTTACGAGCTTCATGTGTTGTGTAAGGGCGGGTATACATAGAGGCCTCAAAAAATAACTTTGATAGTAGTAAAATACAACACAATAAAATTGATATTCTTCATCGTCGGCTTTGGTTCTCTATGTTTCTTCTTCGGTTTTGGTTCTTCTATTGTATACACACTTTCCAGATAACTCTTGTGCCTTTCTACAATACACTTTATACCAAAGTTTATATTGCAGTTAATCGGACCGGTTTCCCCTTATGATGTCAAGAATACGAGAAGAAGAATAATATGAACCAACATTTTTTTTTTATTTATTACCAAAAATTTACAATTATTATTATACGTATACATAGAAGGCATTACTTAAAACCACTAGGGTTTACTATTGAATGCCGCTTTCTTAGTCGTGCACGTAGGCACATTATTTATCTGTAAATTCATTTATAACAAAGCTTCATACTACATAGCAAATAAGTAGTTAATGCTCCCTAGTAAAAGTCCTTAGAAAATAAATCTATGTTACTCAATCCTCACATTTTGAATTTATACTTAATATTTTTTTGAGTCAGGGAGTTACATACATCGCCAGGCAGAACATTTATTAAGCGAGGAATTAAGTATTGTTTTGTCCTCTCGCCATAAACATTCATTGCACGTGTAGTGTATCGCATTAATATTATAAATGCGAAAGTTTGTATGTTTGTTTGTTATTCCTTCAAGCAAAAACCGATTTTCATGAAATTTGGCACACATAAGGGGGTAAATTGGATTAACATATAGAATATTCCTGTGGGACCATTGACCACGCAGGCAATGCCTAGCTAATCACTTATAAAATAAAGAAATATTGGTTTTCAAACAATGAAAAAGACGGAGGAGGTCCTCAATTAGAAGAGTATACCTACCTATTTGTTTCTATGATAAAAGACAGCGAATAATTTTACGGCTTTTCTGATGGTAAGAAATAACGGGGGCCTACATACACCGTATATGTGTTAAGCACATTTCCTGTGACCAGGTTATAAACATGTGCAAACCTACCAGCAACCTTTACTTCGGCGGGCAACCCTACCCGAGCAAGTTGCTGCACAGCACTTACTCACCTGTGATCTTCTTGGTAATAACCCGTTTATCCTATGCTCGCTTTTACGAGCTCTCGATTATGCAGGCAGGTGGTCTATTCTTCACAGAGAATCAAACCGACAGAAAAGACCATATTATGTATAAGTATTGGTAAGTTGAAAATTAACTTCAGGTATTTTTATTCTAGTAGTTGCCCTGTGCCTTGGTTAAAAAAAAGTATCTTCACGCCCATATCCCCGAAGAGATAGGCAGAGGCACAACCAGGGTACCCATGACTAGCCGAAGATACTAAGTCCCACAATGTGATAGGTGGCAAGCCTATCCCCAACCGGGCACATATCCTATCCCGAGCAACATTTTTTTTATTAGAAAATTGGAAAAACCCAATTTTCTTTTGTTGCCCGACCCGGGATTCGAACCCGGGACCTCATGTAGTCAAGTCCAACAACTGAACCGCTAGACCACAGATGTTAAATTTCTATAAGTCTTATAAAAAGGAAAAAAATCCTGTAGGGGCGAAATTTTTTCTTTGTTAAAAAAAACATAAAAATAAACTTATTTATTTGTTAACTTATTAATTAAAATCCATAACGTTTGACTAAGAAGGCCGATGCTATTAATTATTTTTAATTCGATGGACTAAACATCACAATGACCGCCTTTGATATAATTTTATGGTTCAATGGTTCAGTGTAAAGTGGTTTCGCTGGTTTTAAAGCTAATTATAGAGTCTTAAGCAATAATTTATCATTGATAATAGGGTTTTGTAGTCAGGGAAAACATCTTGAAGGACAAGGTACATTTATCTTGAGAGAAATTCTAAGACGTGTAATGCGAGTGAAGCCTTTGTAGCATTCCCATTTACCGTTCTCTCCGAGATATCTTTACATTAGGGAGTTTACTGTGTGTTATAGGCTCTCCGTTTGTATATATTTACATTAGATACCAAGATCTTCGTGTTGTGTTGAGCCTCTTTTAAAATTCTAACACCTGAATTAACCTTAAAATTATTTTTAAGGTTTTGTTTGGTAACACAACATTTACTTTATTTTCAGTTTCAGTTCCAAGTTTACACAATTTAATTATTCAATATCTACGGCCATTCGTTGTTGTTTTGAGGTCTAATTGCGTGTCTTTTTAGTGATGATTACTAGGTGAAGTGTCAAATCATCAAATAGCTGTGAAATGACGTGTTTTATATTTGCTATCTCTAGTAACCAGCAGAAACACAATGGAGATATCAAATACAAAACTCATCAATCAGTCCCCTGATTGAACTTCGGTCTTCCTCTTCGATAACACTTTCTTGAAAATGTTTTCATTATAAAAATACACAAGAATATAAAAATACAATATTTTTTTTATTTAATGAATATTAACGACATCTATAATGGATACGATGATTTTTGTATTATGTTAATTAAAAATGCTGCTTGCCCTGATAAAAAGTCAAAATTGTGTGTTAAACGCAAAGCAATGCACTTGTATATATGGATGTAAAAAACAACTTTTTATGTGAGACGGATAGATAAACTGAAGAAACTTCACTTCGTCGTCTTTTATTTCTTAATTACAGGATATCGCCTCTGTGGTCTAGCTGTTCAGGGGTTGGACTTGACTGCATGAGGTCTCGGGTTCAAATTCCGGGTCGGACAACAAAAAGAAAATTTGGTTTTTCCAATTTTCTAATAAAAAAATGTTGGTCAGGATTAGATATGTGCCCGATTGGCGATAGGCTTGCCACCTATCACATTGTAGATGACTTAGTGTCTTCGGCTAGTCGTGGGTGCCCTGGTTGTGCCTCTGCCTACCTCTTCGGGGATATGGGTGTGAAGACACTTACTTACTTACAGGACATCAGTCCTGTATATTTTAATTTTCTGTTTTATAAGACTATTTTACAGTGAATTTGCCATTGTATAGGACATAGGTAGTAGATTAAAACTTTTTTGTCTCGTTTTACAATTGTAAAAAACTCCTGGGATATATACACATTTTCTGGGAAGGGAATTATTAAAGCTATCGTTCGTACATAAGTTCAGATTTTTGGAGTGTCCTGTAAATGCTTACAGTTTCATAGATTTTTTGTAATTTTTCAAAAAAACAGACAGCTGAAAGACGCATCAACAACGTAAAGTATATAACCCGATAGTTAGCATCCATATTTGGAAAATATGGATATATATAATGAAAGAAAAGTTTCAATATCCGCACACCTACTATCTTGTCTATGTGTGCCAGAAATAGCTGTATTTCTTCGGGAAGTCGGCCTTAGAAAGACAGTTTCAGTGCGGATATTTAAATTCTTGGTTCTTTTTTTTCATGTAGAGGTCCACAAAGCAAGAATGCATAGGCTTTTTCTAGGTTAATACGTACCTAACAATCTGAGAATCTAACATCCTTTCCTTAAGATTAGTTGGGTGTCACTAACACAGTAGCCAGGGTATAGCAAATATACATCTATTTTTATGTGATAAGTCACCCAACGGCATTCCTGATAGTAATAGTTCTGTGGCCTATAGACACCATAGATGTTATAGATGCGTCTTGTAACCGGAATGTTAAGCCTATTGGGCAAGTCTACCTACCTTGACAGTGCCTTTATGAACCTCTGAGGGGTTACGTAAAGCGGTAGATCTCTACCACTTTTTTATGATAATGGAAGGCAAACAAGGAGACCTTCTCATCATTTTACCCTACTGGTCGAGCATTCCAGAGCTCCATTTTTCAATGACATTGAAAGGCAAACAAGCAGACGGATTTCCTGATGGTAACTAATTCACGCCGCCCAGAGACACCAAAGTTGATAATGTTCATATTTTTAAAGAAAGAAACACTTGTACTGTTTTACTCATCACTTATAATTTATTACTTTGTAATTAGTAGCCCACTGGTTTCGCTTATACAGCATCATAAGGGCTAAAACTTAAACTAGTAAACCTATGCTCGCCTTTTACGAGCTGCCTGGCAGGAAGGCAGATGGTATATTTTGCAAAGGAGCCCAGACCAACACGGGGAAAGGAAATGAAATGAAATGAAATGAAATGAAATGAATGAAATGAAAGGACCAACACGGGTAACCACTATACCACTATTAGTCTTGTTTGTAATTAATTAAACTATGCTCGCCTTTACCAGGCAGCCAGGCATGAAAGAAGGTGGCGTATTCAATACGGAGAACCCAGACAAACATGGAAAAGGGTTCAGAAATTAGCTATTCAGTAATTTCACGTATGTTCTACCAATAAACGCCGTCAATAGTCCCCAACAATGCAATAGCGTTATGCAAATGGCTGGAACATAATTTGCCACCCGTTCAACAGGATTACGTTATAACCCGTGAAATATGATATCTACAAACACCTATACATGGCCCATTACAACATAACCCACATGGATATTGCTATCTATTTTGAAATCGCCATTTTACAACTAGTTCACATTTGCTTATTACAATAGAATGCAGATTTTTTTATGAATTTTGATAAGTTTCTTTTATTTTAAAAGACATTGAGGAAGCAGGTTGCTTATATGTAAAACTAGTAATCTATACATTTATTAACATGTGATGCCAAAACTTTGGACCCATTTTTACGAAAATTGCGAGGATTATGGGTAGGAGAAATGCAGAACGCTAACATTTTTCAATCATAATGCTCATAAAGTACATTGAATCAATAAATAAAACATTACCCACACTACCATACATTTGACACACACAAACAAATACATTGATGATAACGATAAAAGATCACAGATAGAGCACTAACTATTCATAAAGTTTGGAAATAAAGTGGTTGGTCTTGAGAAGTGAAGATGGGGTTCTTATCAACAAGATAGTAAAATTTATTGTGGTCGAATTTTGACCAATGGGCGACCACTAGTAAATATAAATAAGTGCTTCGTTTTAAATATTAAAGTACGTAAAAATAATTTTTTTTACAAATTTTAATTAAATACTGGCACACCACATGTTGGTACAGTATGTTGGTAGGTATTCTTAAATATTTTTCTAACAATTTTCAACACGTATTTTTCGCAAATATATATTTTTTGTAATGATTTTCATTTCAGATGTAAAATAAGCCTTTATTTTACATCTGTTACAAATTGTTAAAGACTAAGAAAATGAAACATATTTATG
>NJDC01001300.1:59212-69338 GCA_002245475.1 Calephelis virginiensis
TCAGATCTTAATCCGTTGTAAAGCTAAAACTTAATATATAACCGAACGAGGTGAACGGAACAACTTTATAAAGTTATACATACATATCTATACATACATAGATATCTTCACGCCAAGTCCCTTACGGGGTAGGCAGAGAGTATCGAGTGCCAGACCTCACGATCCTGACAAACCTGTCTTGCTTCCTTCACGTTCGTAACCCTTTTCATACAAACACGCCGGTTTCGGAGACCCTTGACACCACCCTCGGATAATATCCGATTGATCTGATCGTGAAATGTCAGCCTTGGTCTCCCCGGGTACCTACATCCTTCCACATTCGCATTGTATATCTGCTTTGTCAATCTTTCATCTGTCATTCTTTCCACATGACCGAACCAGCGGAGCATGCCCTTTCGCATTTTAACACCAACACTTTCTTTCAATCCCACTCTTTCTCGGATCTCACTGTTACGAATGCGGTCTGCGAGCGTTATACCACAAATTTTCATTTATAAAGTTATAATTTTTAGTTATAACTTATAGTTAAATAACGGTCTGAGCCTTAACTATGATGATGTAGATTATGTATAGTAATTGACGTTTCGAAATGTATAGCGCTTTTGGTCTAAAGTGATGTTCGCTATCATGGTAGGGGCTCTGGTCAAAGAACAAACCTAACCAATCACATTAGTTAAATTAAACCCCAACAAAATTCTATAACTCTCGGGCAATTAAATCAAAGTTCTAGTTGAGGTGGATCTGAATAGTTTTAATTGCTTACAACTTAATATATAACTTGAGTAACGAGTTTGGAAGTATGTTTGTTCGACAGTTTGATAAGTGGTTAAGTCGGATAATCTCTCGACCGAATTCACTTTTTTAATGAGATTGGATTTTTAGAGTTAATTATTTAGGAGGTTGGATTGGATAACATCAGAGATTTGGTGTCGAAGAACACTATTAAAATTTTGCTAATTCTGTGGACCCCTGCATGATCGTAGCTAGAGAGGAGGACGCATTGTGGGACAATGCCTATCTTGTTACCTTCTTTCGTGGTCTCCTAAGGGTCCACCTTGATTTCTTTGGAAAATACTGGATTAGATGTTTAAGTAAGTTAACATTCTCTCAAAGCTCATAAAAAACTGAAAAGAATAATCTACATGTCGGAGCGAAAACACATTCTATCTATTGGCCGATACATGAGTCGCCGGGCGGGTAGCCCGGGAGCGTACAACTTGTGGGCGTTTGGCTACTAAAGAACTTAGAAGTATCAGAACAAAGCCGTAACACGTAATCCATTCGATCCTGACGTCCACACGCTATCATTCAGTACTCTCGCACAACAAGTAGCGTATGCCTTTCCGTTGCTAAGCAAACCATCGTGAACATAGGAATAAGCATTCCACTATGACAAAAAAAGTAAACCCCCGAAGGGGAAGGGAGAGCTCAACCCCGCTCTTCCCGCGTGAGTGCCAACCAAATAATACACCCCCCGAACGACCCACAATCCGGGCCCTAGATTATAATTGAATTAACAATTACGATCTAGAATTATCTCTTTGCAATCCTATGACAGGGAGAGACCTATTACCAGTGGCGATCTCCTCACTAGACAGCGGTCCGATCACTGGAAGGCGTTCACAAAGAATGCCTCACGAAGCATGCTCGCTTTGACTTATATAGCCGTAGCGGCCGACAAACAGGCTGATAAGACAACACCTGCAAGCGTACCTGCTACTGCACGTGGTGTTTACTTGAAGCCCTTGAATGCCAATCTATATTGCGCTAGTTGCTACGTCAACTATACTAATAACCAAAGTATATAATACGACGCCAGTATATAATACGCCACGCATACGACCTTGCGACATACATATTAATACATGATGCCAAAACTTTGGACGCCTTTTTACGAAAATTGCGGACGCAGGAGCATAAAATTTGGTACACTTATAGTTTATTTATTTAATTCTTTATTGTACACAATTTATGACATAAAACATGGACAGTGATAAACAGAAATGTACAAAAGGTGGGCTTATCTCTAGGTCTACAGATTTCTTCCAACCAACCCTAAAAATTAGAATCTGTTATGAAACAGTGGAAGGCATCATGCACAATAAATAAATAACCTAAATAAAGTAAGAGTATAAAAAAACTCATAAAAATGACATACTTTAAAACAATATAACTAATATTAATAAATCTAAATAAATAAGAAACCTGAAAGTCACAAATTGTTATACTAGTCTTAAGTAATATTCTTTCAACCGTTTTTTGAAGATAGGCAGAGAAGTGCTATCACGGACCTCTAGAGGGAGTGAATTCCATAATTTGACGGAACGAAAAGTAATGGAATTTGAATAACAATGGGAGTGGGATACAGGAAAACGAAGTATTCAGCTACGATTAGAACGACACGGTGATTCACTGGAGTGTAAAAAATTAAAGCGCTCTCGAAGATGAGAGGGGCAGATGGATTATACAAAATATTATAAAGGAGACAAAGTATATGGCAGTTCATGTTTATGTGTAGTAGAAGTGCACAACGCCAATATTTTTCAATAATAATGCACATAAAGTACATTAAATAAATAAACAAAACATTACCCATACTACACATGCATTTGACACACACAAACAAATATATAGATGATAACGATAAAAGATCACAGATGGCGCACTAAAAAGTTTGTAAACAAAGTAGTTGGTCTTGAGAAATGAAGATGGCGTTCTTATCCACAAGATATTAAAATTGAATATGGTTGAATTTTGACCAATGGGCGACCACTAGTAATATATAAATGTCTATGGACAAATCACACAATTTCATCTAACCCCAAAGAAAGCTAATTGTATGTTGTGCTATGGGTAATAGACAACGATAGGAATACTTGGAAACTCTCATATACAGACCAGTATAATATATCTAGTATGTATACATTTATTATACATTCAGACCACATTCAGAATATTCGGACCCGGAAATACAGACAGGTAGGTTCATTACACAAATGCCTGCCCCGTCGGAAATTAAACCCGAGAACTTCGGAGCTGAAGTTACGCGAGTACGCTTACCAATCGACTAAGGAAAGTAGTATGTATATTTCGATTTCAAAGAATGCGATTTTGCATGTATATTTCGATGGATTCTCGGATAGTTTATGAATACGATTGGACCCGCTAGGTGACGCTACTGTCGATATAACTTAGATAGGTTAGACTTACAACCAGAGCACACACGATTAGCAAAAGATACTTACGGCCGCACTGAAATGATGAGATGAGAGATGTCACATTAAATCTACAATTAAATCTCAATTTTGTCTGGAAAATGTCGACTTAATGACTGCTTTTAAGACAAATAACTCTTTGACTGCGTTACTTAACCCTACAATGTAAGTAAATAAGTTAGTATCTTCACGCCCAATATCCCTGAAGCGGTAAGTAGAGACACTAAGTCCCATAATGTGATAAGCGGTCAGCCTATGGCCAACTGGGCACATGTCCAATCCCGAGAAACATTTTTTTATTAGAAAATTGGAAAATCCAAATTTTCATGCACCTCATGCAGTCAAGTCCAACACCTGAACCGCTAGACCACAATGTGATATGTGGCAAACCTATCACCAACCGGGCATATAACCAGGCAAACGTTGTTTTTATTAGAAAATTTAAGAAATACGTTTTGGTTTATGTGACCCGGGAATCGAATTTAGAGCCTTATGTTGTCAACGCTAAACTGCATTAACTATAGAACTGTCGGAATATCACTAATTGATTTACGAATGTAAAATATGAATTATATGATTTCAAAGTTACTGCAGCTAGTAAATAAATTAGCTTGAATGTCACGTATATCTTAGTTTATGAACATTAAATATAGTACAAAACCGTGGCATTAATTTATAAAAGAATGAGAGACAATTTATTATTCGTTTGGGAAAAACAGCTGCAGTAAGGCAAATATCCGCTGACGCGATACAACCTGAGGAAAACAAAATTAATGATCAAGAGTGAGTTTCGTAAATATTTTGCAGAATGGACTCTTTTTAGGCGACGGCAAATCTAAATGGAAAGTTTATGATTTTAATATAAAATATCATGACTTAAAACTATCATTGGTAGGTAATTAAAAAAAAAGACTAGTCGCGGGTACCTTTGCCTACATCTTTTTGGATACGGACGTAAATATAGTACTTTTTGGTAAGTAAATAATTACAAATACTAAAATAAAACATTTATAAAAGTATTGACGACTTATGACTTGTGTATGTAAATTGAGAACTGGTGAACCAATTCTGAAAATAAAGCATTGGTTTTTTTGATTTGTGTTTTCTGAACAGCAGAAAAATCAATGAAAAAGTTTAAAATAAATTAAAAATCACGTGGTACGGTGTAAAAGGTAGGTACGAATTTTGTCGGGATACCGAATAAAATGATAAAATCGTAAATACAAACACATCTTAAGCAAGTAGAATGGTTGAAACTAACATTTTGTCTTCGTTTTATAATTGTGACAAGGTCATAAAACTGGTCTGTGAATGTATTACTGAATTTGAGGTTCCATAAAATGCAGAGAAAATCGAATCTTCTAGAACTGACTCACTGCTCCTTGAATAAATGAATAAATACATTCTTGATAGGAGATGCATCGGGTGGATAAAAAGAATTTCTTGAAGGTTGATTAGATATTTTCTTTTGTCTAAGTTAGCTGAGTCTGTGATAAAATTGAAAAAAACAGCATCTATATATTGAAGACATCATGGAATTGAAATTGGGATAGGGACAAAGTATGACTTCTTAGCTTTAAGATTAAAGAAAGATGATTTATTTCAACTAGTGCTAGAGCAGCATTGAAAATCATCTCGCTGAATCTTGTTCCACATCTTTTTTTATGATATTGGAAGGCAAACAAGCAGACGGATTTCCTGATAGTAAGAAATTAACGCCGCCACCAAGGGTGGTAATGGTGCGTTGCCAACCTAAAGCCGGGATGTTAGGCCTCGAGCAAAAATAAGTTAACCGGCTATCTTACTCTCCAAACCGGAACACGTTACGACGTTATGGCGGCAGGAATAGGTAAGGCGGTGGTAAGGATCCGGGTGTGTTGCTGCGAAACTCTACCACCTAGTCAGATGTCACGGTATTAGTGACGGACGGTCGCCTTTTATGAGCTGCCTGGCAGGAAGGCAGATGGTCTATCCTGCAAAGGAGTCTGGACCAACACGAGGAAAAGAACATCATAAGGCTTCCTCGAAGAAAACGCTGACTTGGTGCATCTTATAGTTTAAGTTTTTTTTATTTTATTTGTAATTTATTAGAATTTAGTATTGTTGGTTTGGTTTATTAGTTATTGTATTGTATTCTAAAAATGACATCATCTATCTATTATCATCATTATCATCATCATCTATTCATTCTTTTTAAAATCAAAGTAATTTATTCTGAAAGTGGTTATTGCTTTTTATGGTAAGATGTCAGCGTAAATCATTTTATTAGGAAGTTCAAGATCTTGATCTGATCTTAATTTAATAATCGTGAGGTCTTCCTTTCGACTTGTGGATAGCAAAGCATAACAGTGTGATAAAACAGTGCGGGTTAGTTCAAATGACGTAACACTCGCCGTGTAAATAGCCTGTGTTGGACATATTTACCCTCCACTCAGTACAAACCACAGCTTTTTTTTCAGTATGGTTCAAATACATCGTCTGCATTAATTGTATTTTACGCACCGTGTAGTAGGCGACAGAGAACGTGACACATTTTCAAGACCAGAGAGCTAATTATGTGTCTCAGTGGTCAAATCAAAATGGAAAAGTGTACATCAAATAGCTGTCAAATGACGTCATTTGTATTTGCTATCTCTATTGTATTTCTGTTGGTCACTAGAGCTAGCAAAAATAAAACCCGCATGGTTTAACTACAGCTTAATAAATGTCATCCTTATGACAATACTACCCCAACACACTCAAATAAGAAACTAGTGAAGTATTCTGCATTAGTACTCCTTCATTGGTTTTTCGACGAATTTTTCTTAAATAATCCTATTTATAGAAGACCCGCCTAATGCCCGGTATGACGAACGAGCTGCCACAGGAAACCCGGCGATCTATCACTCTAATGACATTTAAACACTGTTTTAGCGATGATCCCCATGACTTGCAAATAGCGACGATAATAAAATAGTGGATATAATTTAGGGAAACTTGAATATCATAATCTAGAAAATTGGTACCTATTATAGATTTCTTTACAACTAGCAGCCCGTCCTGGTTTCGTACGGGTGGATAATTTTCTTCTGTTGTTAAGCCTGTGTTTATGGCAATGATGTCTGTTTGTAATGGTGAAATATTTTTTTCCAAATCGGTCCAGTAGTTTCGGAGCTTATTTAATACAAACAAACATACAAACAATCAAATCTTTCTTTCTGACATTATTATTATTTTATTTCTGACATTGATATTATGCCTTTCGGGTCCTACTTTATTTTTAAATCATGCAAGAAACGTTCGAAATGCTCATTTGAAATTTCAACCCAATCAGTTTACTCGTTCAGAAATTATACGAGATAGGTGAGTACGATAGGATCATTTTTACTATTCGGTGTCCTACTACCCGTTGTCCTGTAAGAACGAAGCGTTGTTTTATTTGCAATATCAAAGTAGCCTATGTTCATCATGGATAGTTCTATTCCAATAGTTAAATAATTTTCAATACTATTATACAATACAATCATAATAACAATAATACGTATCTGTGAAACCATGGAAATACATATACCAAAATTCTATCCAATTTGTCGAAGCCACTCATCTTAGCATAAAAGGGTAATTCTCCCCTACCCCGTTGTCCTATTACCCGTTTCCCCTCACAAGACCTGTGTTATAGATGATATGTATACTTATACGTACATATAGGTAAATATATATGTAGTAGTAGTAAGTAGGTAGGTATTTTAATGAGCTTTTAAACAAAATACTTTATAATGAAATTTTAAAATTCATAATGTCTTTTGAATATATTATTTGATTTACATAATTCGAAAAGTAATCTCAAGGAATCGAAACAGTCTTGAATGTAGAATTATTTATCTGAATAAAGATTAATGTGAATGTATAGATCACATGGTTCGCAAATGGTCACTATTTTTATGTTTTTAAAATGTATAAAAGTAGTTATATTGCCGTAATTTTAATACTTAGATATATGCCTACTGAGCATGTGGTCCGACTTGCAGTTGCACTTGTTACAACAACTTTGTACAACTACAACAACAGTGCACTTTTAGTTGCAGTTTTTTTAACTCAAAGTTCAACTGAGTACTATGGTTAAAAAATCCGGAAAGTTCAACTTTCGTACATTTTTCTATAAATTAAAGTTTCTGCTATAGTTTATCTATTGGATATGTTTTTGAAATCATTCTTACTAGTCGGTACCTAAACAAATGAAAGATGAGAAAAGAAATGAATACCAATATAGGTGTTGGAACTTTTTTCTAGATATTAACACGTTCTTTAATATTATATAATATATGTAGGCGCAACAACATTAGTTCATTTAAAAAACTAGAATAATTAAATTAAATAATTTGATAATATCCAGAAAATTAATTTATAAACCATCAGTTGGTTACTTTGAGTTTATTGCGATGTGAAATTAATGTTATCATTGTTATTTCAATACTTAGCCTAACGACTTGTAAACACGTGCACGTGCGCCGAGCCCTATAAATATGGCTGCACTGTAGGCATTCACGATTCACACACCGATCGCCGCACAGTACGGACCTCTCTGGGACGTCGTTATGCTGCCCGTTAAATAAACGGAGTTTAAAAGCGCTTGTGAAGTTTATTTTGAGAAGACCCAAAATGAGTCATCGTCATGGAAACGACAATTGTGGCGTCAGCAATGCTGACGTCACACTTTATAAAAACACTACGGGCGTGCCCGACGGAGGGTCATATATATTTTTCTCCAACCATAGTTTCCGCATAGCATGCGATGGAAGACATCCTAACGCGAACTCTTTTAGACTTTGTGTTCATTGTACCTAGTTTAGCCGCTTGATATTAATAATTACTATTGTATTTCCCATTTTCCTTGCAATTTTACAGGTTTTTCTTTTCGTAGGAACCTTTTCTAAATAATAACTAAAACAACAAAAAAAGAATTAGCAAAATTAGTGCAGCCGTCCAGGCGTAATGCGATAACAATGCGAAATGAGGACACATTTTTATGTACATACTAGCTGCGTGTTCCCGCTTCGCTCGGATGGTAATTTTTTAATCATAAATTGAGATCTATCTTGAGTTACATATATTTATTATATTGAGAAACTTTCCCACCTTTCAAGTTGGGTCCAACTGCACACGGTGTGTAAATTCTATTAAAATTGGTTAAGTAGTTTAGTAGTTTAGGAATCTATCGCGGACAAACAACATGACACGTAAGATTAAGATATAGACTTGGGTATAGTTTAGGAAAGTGAAGCGGTGGAGTAAATTGACATTTACTCCATACACACAAAATGTAACCAATAAGGCGCACAAAACTTTTGGATTTATTATAGGTACCTAGTTAATAGAAAGGAATTTCGTAATATTCGCACTAAGAAACACCTTCATTGAAGTTTTGTTAGAAGCAAATAAAACTACTGTAGTATGCCATCTTCCAATAATTCATAGAGATTGGAAAGAATACAAAAGTTTTTTTAACCGTTTTTATTATTATCTCAAGCCTTCAGCTAAATTGTATTTATATGGAAAAGTTAAATATGATTTCACTTGAAAAGAGGCGCGAATGACTTAATATAGACTTGGAAATTAATAAATTAAAAAATAGATCACCCTGAATTATTGGAAAGATTGAATTTTAGATTACTTAGAAAATAGCGCGTAAACCAGTCACCCTTTTGACTCCTCCGTTAAGAAGAACCGTTTCTGGCGCTAACTCACCTTTGGCACGCATTTGTAAAATGGTTAACAAATGTTGTGGTAACTTTGATGTTCTTTCTGATTCAATAGTTAATAAAAACTGATTATAATATAAATAACTAGCTGTTGCAGTTAATATATATTCACTAATTCAGTTGCAGTTAATATATTTACTGATTATTATAGCCCATTAATAATGACTTTCATAAAAACTTTCAACCCATATTTCACCCCCTTAGAGGTAGAATTTCCAGAAATGTTTCAACACGCATCTACTTATTTTTTAGTATGTTACAAAAATTAACTTTCATGTTGCTAACTTAAAAAATACAGTTTTCCATACAAACTTTCAACCCCTACTTAAAAATCCAAAATTCCGTCCTAAGTGGGTGTCTTTATAATAAAACGACCCTTCTTACCAAAGTTCATGGCTGTAACTCTAACAGTTTTTCTTGGCGATGATGAATCAGTCAGTCAGGACACGTTATTGGAACGAAGTTCCTTATTGCGCGTTGTGAATGGGGGCTAGACGGAAAAAATTCTTACGAAACTTTTTGCTCTGTGGTCTAGCGGTTCAGTAGTTGGACTTGACTGCATGAGGTCCCGGATTCAAATCCCGGGTCGGACAATTTTTTTTATTTTTTTTTATTTTTTATTTTCTTTTTTTTATCATTTTTTTTCAATTTTTAATTTTCTTTTTATTTATTTCATGTTTCTCTGACTGTCTCTCTCTATAAGAGAGATAGAGATAGAGATTACTAGAGATTGATAGAGATTGAGAGAAAGAGGGGGGAGAGAGAACTCACAATTTTTTTTTTTAGTATAGATTTTGCATTTTGTCATTACGTTTTAATCTTTATTAAATTGTTAAATTAATTGATTGTTAGTGTCAAAAATATGGGAGTTTTGTGTTCCTACCTGCAAGTAGTTATGTAATCAGTTATTTTTTATTTTTTTTGTATTTGGAAATTATATTACTTTAACGACTGTTGGTCTGATTAATAAAATAAAAAATAAAATACCATTCACATTTACATCATAATTACACTCGCAGTTTCCATTTGTAAAAAACAGTTTATTTTAACGAAGCTTACTTTTAGAAATGGGCAAACTCGTAAAAAGCTGAAAGCCTTCATTTCTGCAGTATTATATAATAGATATGTAATTTAAATTGAAGAAAATTTGAATGGAAACACAATTTTAATAAT
>NJDC01001300.1:69896-83362 GCA_002245475.1 Calephelis virginiensis
AATTATGTAATCAGTTATTTTTTATGTTTTTTGTATTTGGAAATTATATTACTTTAACCACTGTTGGTCTGATTAATAAAATAAAAAATAAAATACCATTTACATTTACATCATAATTACACTCGCAGTTTCCATTTGTAAAAAACAGTTTATTTTAACGAAGCTTACTTTTAGAAATGGACAAACTCGTAAAAAGCTGAAAGCCTTCATTTCTGCAGTATTATATAATAGATATGTAATTTAAATTAAAGAAATTTTGAATGGAAACACAATTTTAATAATTTTCACGCACTTGGGATAAACTACGCATAATAAACTACAGCGCTACGTACATGTTGAAGTCGAAGGTCACTAGTTTAAATCCTGTCTACGGTAAATTACGTTTTATAGAGAGTGGTACATTTTGTCAAAACATTTTTTAAATTTTAAGTTCCTTTATATAAGTGACAATAATCATGCACTTAAATAATAAAAAAGGTAGTTGCTTTTTATGAAAACGCTATGTTCACTTTATTTTATAAGCGTTCGATTTGTTAAAAGCACGAGGTGGAATTCCAAAAACAGAGTATGTACATCGTATATAGTGATGTATTTTTTTTAAAAGAACAAGTGTTATTTAAAACATTAATGAGTTCTATGATATAGTGTGTAGACAAAGAGTTTTGCAAAGATGACTAGTATTTTTAACCAACTTCGAAAAAAAAGAGGAAGTTAAATATACACTTGACTATTATATAATATAATATATCAATTTGTTCGTCACTTCTTAACTCATTTTAGAAATTATTATTTTTTGCACGTGTGCACTTCCGAAATGGTCACGATTTCAACAACTTTGAATCCGAGAATGACATCCCACGGATGTCGAGAAATCAGGGATTTGCAGAGAACTCACGGAGCGGTTATTACCAGCGCCCGCGCCGGTCACGGAATTGCAGTTTTGCTTAAAATTCACAAGACCGGTAATTTTTAAGGACACACAACCGTCACGGTTGAAATCACTCGCAAATTTGTACAGCTGCCGCCGGAACAACAAACAACCGCGGGCACTTAGGATATAAAACGCATCGTGAAATGTGCCCTTACTTTTTACTTATAAGTCAACATTCTACAGAACCTGCGTGCCCGCAACCGCCGCGGGTGCGGGTAAAAACCACTCCATGAGTTCTTAGGCTTAACTGTGCCTAAATTACAATTATCATAATTGCGTCGATAGTTGCATTTTTGATAACATCACAACGCGGCTCTCTTCAATATGCTGAGAATATGCTTTCTGTTTCTTTGGAAAAATTAAGCGGTCTTTAAGCTATGGTCTAGACTCTAGAGACTTAGATAATGTCAGGTTAATCGGAAGGCAGACAATCTAGAAAAAGAGAATGAACTCGGTGGAATTGGAATGCAGACGTGCTCCTGGAAGAGCACCTATTAGATGGTCTGATACAGTGAATAGGGTAGATAATGACAACATGCAGCATGCCGTCTACATGGATGTCTGCTTTTCCTTGAAGTAGACGACATGTAATCGCGAGCCTCAGCAATCAGGGACCGATTATGAAAATATTGTCACCTTACTTTTCACAAACGGCTCTACTAATTTGGTGAGAAAGAAAGAAAATAATTTATTTTACACGGACCATAAGACATAATATCTTTGTGACGCTTTTTATAATTATAAAACCTACCACTGGATAAGAATGCGTTCACACACTACGAAGATGTAACAAAAGGAAACTCATTGGGCTTGTATTTTTTCCTCATTATGAAATATGTAAAAATAACTTAAGTTTTACCTCATATTTATAAGAGATTGGAATGAGAAGTAATTAATCTCAAGCAGTCTTATCTGCTAAATATTCAGCAATGCAACATTATATATGTCTTTTTTTTCATATATTTTCAATTTGACACTTTTTTTTTAATTTATTAAATTTAGTAATTAAGTGGAGTAAGTAATATGTCTTATTAGGTTTCTAGGTAGTTTTTAGTCTTATTAGTTTTATTACACTTTTTTTATGATATTGGAAGGCAAACAAGCAGACGGATTACTTGATGGTAAGAAATTCACGCCGCATAGAGACACCAAAGGTCGTAATGGTGAGTTGCCAACCTGATGCCGGGATGTTAGGCCTCGAGCAAAAGTAAGCTTACCGACTACCTTATCGTCCAAACTGGAACACGTCAACGGCAAGCGCTGACATTATGGCGACAAGAATAGGTAAGGCGGTGGTACCAATCCGGCGAGTCGTTGCGAGACTCTACCATCTACTCATATGTCACGGTGTTAGTAACGGTACGCCTATGCTCGCCTTTTACGAGCTGCCTGGCAGGAAGGCAGATGGTCTATTCTTCAAAAGAGCTCAGACATATACGGGGATTAGCTATATACTAAGACTAAGAATAAATATATTTTCTCCACAATATTTTACTAAATTGCTGTAAGTTTAAAGTTGTTTGAGAGAGATTAGTGCAATTTTGGGGGTAAAGACGTTAAAAGGTCACCAACCAAGGTTAAAAGGTTTGGTAACCTCTTACAATCATCGTGGCAGGAAGGTAGATGGTCAATTCTACACAGGAGACCCGGACATACTTGATGAAATATATAAATTTAAACTTTATAATCATCCTAATTTAATTGAAAGAAAACTGAGATCTCTTTTTGGGAATTTTGTGGGTAAAGACGTTAAAAGGTCACCAACTAAAACCAGGTCGTCTGGTAACCTCTTACGATCATCGTGGCAGGAAGGTAGATGGTCTATTCTACACAGGAGACCCGGACATACTTGATGAAATATATAAATTTAAACTTTATAATCATCCTAATTTAATTGAAAGAAAACCGAGATCTTTTTTTGGGAATTTTTGGGTTAAAGACGTTAAAAGGTCACCAACTAAAACCAAGTCGTTTGGTAATCTCTTACAATCATCGTGGCAGGAAGGTAGATCGTCAATTCTACACAGGAGACCCGGACATACTTGATGAAATATATAAATTTAAACTTTATAATCATCCTAATTTAATTGAAAGAAAACTGAGATCTCTTTTTGGGAATTTTGTGTGTAAAGACGTTAAAAGGTCACCAACTAAAACCAGGTCGTTTGGTAACCTCTTACAATCATCGTGGCAGGAAGGTAGATGGTCAATTCTACACAGGAGACCAGGACATACTTGATGAAATATATAAATTTAAACTTTATAATCATCCTAATTTAATTGAAAGAAAACTGAGATCTCTTTTTGGGAATTTTGGGGGTAAAGACGTTAAAAGGTCACCAACTAAAACCAGGTCGTTTGGTAACCTCTTACAATCATCGTGGCAGGAAGGTAGATGGTCAATTCTACACAGGAGACCCGGACATACTTGATGAAATATATAAATTTAAACTTTATAATCATCCTAATTTAATTGAAAGAAAACTGAGATCTCTTTTTGGAATTTTGGGGGTAAAGACGTTAAAAGGTCACCAACTAAAACCAGGTCGTCTGGTAACCTCTTACAATCATCGTGGCAGGAAGGTAGATGGTCAATTCTACACAGGAGACCCGGACATACTTGATGAAATATATAAATTTAAACTTTATAATCATCCTAATTTAATTGAAAGAAAACCGAGATCTTAAAAGCGTTTGATCGTTCAATTAAGTTTATAGTCAATAGAATGAAAATGCATGTCTAGAAAGTTGTAGAAAGGAAAACTCTCATCCAACAAGAAAAAGTCTGTAACTGCTCACGGAATTTCAAAAGCGCCATCGTGGACTTAAAGTATGAAAAAATGAAGCATTTCATTGCGGGGAATTAGCTCGACTAAAATTATTTCGCCATCACAGCTTATAAAGGGTCTTTTTTATATTTTATATGCAGTGAGGAAACGAATATTTTTTTTTACTTCTAATGGTGTTGCGAAATTAAGTCCTTTTATTGGTACATTTCCACCGTTTGCTAACTTTATAGAATTTAATTTTGACAGAATTTATTGAAGTGCTTACAAGACTAAAAGATAATACTTATGAAGTATCTTAATACTATGACCAGATTGAGTCTTTCGAATATTGTTTTATTTAAATCTCAACTTAAAATGTCGAGAAATTAAGTCCTATCAAAGGCACATTTTTACCGTTTCCTGACTATGTAAATAATTTGGACCGAAGTCGTTCAAACGAGAATGAGAATAAAAGAGAAATAAGTATGGTTGGGTTATATTACAACCTGATCCAGCATTTCATAATTCACTGTATTGTATACACATACATACATGTGTTGTTAACGACATTAAGAGCCACGTATATATACATTTTTAAATATTAATTTCAGTACATAATTATATTATACATTTCAAAATATTCTACAACATTAACACTGTTTAATAACATGTTCTCAATTCGTTTTATGAGATACACTAGTATTGCACTGGTAATGTTAGCAAATTTTTATTAATTTTATATAAGAAACTGTCAAATTTAGCATGTGCTCAACGGCTTGACCATATGTCAATTATTGTCAAATTAAAAGTTTTATACAAAATGTGTAACACAAAATGAAAGTGAAAATTATTTTAGGTAGACAAGTATACGGAAAATATGTAACATTAATATGTTTATTAATACCGAAGATCTTGAAACCGGTTCCACCATTTTCTAGCTTTAAGTGTTGTAACTAACACGACTTAGTTTATATATCCTTATTGTAAGTCCTTTTAATAGCACATTTCTACCGTTTGCTAACTTTTAAGAAAATCTTCCAAGAATTTATTGAAATGTGAACAAGAATAATGAAAGAAATGTAATTATGAATTAGCTCAGTCAAGCCTAGATTAAGTATATTAAAAATATGTTTAGTTGTAATCTTAGCAATGTCATAAATTGATCTTTAAATATTTACTTTTTATTTTTATGTACACTTAAGAGCTTTTTATATTCGGCATGTTCTACCATCGATACTTGTTTAGTATTTGGAAGACTTATTGACTTACAGAGTTTTAAGACAGCTTACAAATTTTAGAAGTTAACGTTACATTGGATTTGGTGTTGAGAATTCAGTTGAGCAATGGTTAATATTCTTCATTTCTTCATCTGATAGCTAATTCTCAGTGTGTGTGCGTGTGCGTGTGTGTATGTGTATGTGGGTTTTTTTTTCGTTTGAAAGCTAATGTGATCAAGATAGATGGTTTGCACCGCATGTAGTACACATGGAGCTTTAGTCGGGGTTTTGATTTTTTTAAATTTTAGTCTTATTTGTTATAAAGTGATACCTATTATACATACAACCATATCATCGCGTAAGTCCCTTACGGGACTTAACACCAATACTTTTTTTCCTCGAGCAAAATTAAGTTTAACGACTACCTTATCCTCCAAACCGGAACACGTCAATGGCAAGCGCTGACATTATGGCGACAGGAATAGGTAAGACTGGTACCATCGCCAGTATTGCACCCGGGTGAGTCATATGGAGAAGATAGCTTCGAGTCCGAATATCTGTTACCGTTTTTCGGATATTTTAAGAATTGAGAAAGTAATTGTTAAGAAAGTAATTGTTAAGAACTGCAGGTAGCCATATTAATTATTTACCATACATATGTATACAAACATACATACAAACATGTTTTTTCGTCACGTGTCTCGTTTTCTGCAAACCCGCTTTACTCTTCTCTACTCTACCTTCTCTACTCTTTTCATACAAAAACGCCGGTTTCGATGACTGTTAGTCGGTATAGCATTCGCAGCGTAGCTTCCTCGATCCTATATCTATTTTTACTCGATCCTATACATATTTAGGGAACAAACCTGGAACCTCAAGAAGTCAATTCCAACGTCGGTCCGTTAGACCACACAGGCGATATTTACATTTTCTATAACATAAACTATTCTCTCTAATTTCTCTCGATTGTACAGTGTCAAATTAAAGTATAAAAAACACACGCAACGTGAATTCCAATATGCTTAATATGCAAATCATAAATTGGCATCAACTGTCGTTTCAGAATAGGAAAACACTACCGATTGTGTGAAAAAGTTAGTATATAAGTTGGTAAAGCAGTATCCGTATATGCGTATCTTGACACTAAATATCCGTACTATAAATCGTACGAATCAACTCTGCACTCCGCTGGAATGCGACCCCTCTCCCGCTGCCATTCGCGGTGCTCGACATTTCTCGCAAGCGCTCAGTAGTGATAGCATCTTTGTTACCGTTATCGAACTAATCTTTTATCGACATAAAGAAATTATAAATGCATGAAAACTGAATATAACAAATGACGTCACTTCGTGAGGTGCACAGTTAATTCGTAACATCCCTATTTGCGGACACGTATTACTAATGATTTAGCACATCACTATCACTATCACTAACATGTATTTTTAAATATTCTCTAGTTGTCGTCTAATTGTATTTGTACAAATATTACTGTCATTAAAAGACTGTCACTTGACAAAGATAAAGTTAATAACTTCTCAGTACGTTCTTTTAAATCTTAAAGCTGATATAATGTCGTAGTTTTTAGACTAATAGCACTGTTTATATTTGAGAACAAAAGCTGTAGTCAGTCTTTACTTAATTTCCGGGCTACGTTTTGCCTTCTGCGAATGCTATTCTACAAAGTGTCGCTTAAGAACGACTCTTGCTGAAGATGTTAATATCTTACTAATGTAATGAACTTCTCGGAAAGTTTTATATTATCTATCAATCAACATGAATGTATTTGTTAATTATATTGTACTTAATTAGCTGAAGAAGCAAATATAATAGAAAGTTAGAACTATGACCCAGAAGTGTACATAGGCTACGTTTATTTCGAGCAAAACCTTTGAAAACTAGGCAAAGATGCAGCTGTTAGAATGTACAAAAAAGATCCCCATTGAACGTTTTGTTTTCATAATTAATATGATCATATACATAATTTATTAATATGACGATAATTGATTGCTATCAGAAACAGTAGGGGCAGATATGAAAAGTTTACTTGCAAGTATCGCCTCTGTGGTCTAGCGGTTCAGTTGTTGGACTTGACTGCATGAGGTCCTGGGTTCGAATCCCGGGTCGGGCAACTGTAAGAAAATTGGGTTTTTCCAATTTTCTAATAAAAAAATGTTGCTCGGGATAGGATATGTGCCCGGTTGGCGATAGGCTTGCCACCTATCACATTGTGGGACTTAGTATCTTCGGCTAGTCGTGGGTGCCCTGGTTGTGCCTCTGCCTAACACTTCGGAGATATGGGCGTGAAGATACTTACTTACTTGCAAGTAAATTAGAGAATGTCCTTCAACAGAGAATCAATATCAAAAAGTAATGAAAAAGCAAGTATCTTAAAAAATATGAAAATAGCTAAATAAGGAAATTATAGGGACCACATCAAATGAACACCTTACAGAAGATACACTGATTTAAACATTAAAAGTCAATATAAATTGTAATATGTGTAAAATGACACATATATCGTTGAGTATTGATAAAACAATAATCACGACGTGGCATTACTTAAGGGTAAATTGTTGTGACCTTAAGGACATAATACAATTTTATTATTCATCAACCTTTTTACGGAGCTAAGTGATGGTCAACAGAGCAATGTTCTTATATTACCTGATAGCGATATTTCCTGCTAACGACTAGTGAGCTTAATAACAACCAATCTTCTACTAGCGAGTGTCAACGTAACAACACGTAAAATTCCTGGAGAGATACGCCATTTGAATTTAGCTGACCCCTTACCACGAATTTACAGCGATATATATATACAACCGTATGTTTAAACTAATTTCACGATAACTTGATAAAGTTAATAATAAAAATCAAGTTTATTATTAACTTTATCACAAATTAAGTGATACTTATTGCTAAATGCTAAGGAAGTATCTACATAAGTACTACAAAGCAAGTTATATAATTCGAAATCACAAATAGCTGAGACATCTTTGCCTGACCAAAAACAACAAAGTCATCACTTAATTTCCGGTCTTAACAATTCCTTGGTCTGGGATTGTCGTTGGAAAATTGCATTTAAGTGCCATTAGCTATTGTATAAAGACAAAGGCTGTCCAGCTGTAGATATTGTGGTTTCTTTATCTGAGGAATGGACATAATTATATTAATTGAAAAGCTCTGTATTTTTTTACTGTAATATATAGACTGTATTCATTTGTGATTAGATTAATCTATATTTTTTCCATAATTGTTGTCTTTTTAAAAGGAGCCTTTTAACAGTTGGACTGTATTTATTTTCTTTAAGTTTCAGTACGGTAAAAAACTATTTGTTTGAATAATTGTCCGTCATTGTCCGCGATGGACTCCAAAGCTACATAACCGATTTCAATAAAATTTACACACCGTGTGCAGTTTGACGTAACTTGAAAAATAGGATAGCTTTAATCTCAATTTATCTCAGGCGAAGCCCCGGGTATCAGCTAGTAATTTAATAATTGAAACTCCGTCAAACTGCAATATTCGACTCCAATTTTATAACAACGTTGTCATGGTACAGATAATTATCGCATCTTTATTCAATCCCGGGTCGGGCAACAAAAAAAATGGGTTTTTCCAATTTTGTAATAAAAAAAAATGTTGCTCGGATTGGATATGTGCTCGGTTGGCGATAGGGTTGCTACCTATCACATTGTGGGACTTAGTGTCTTCGGCTAGTCGTGGGTGCCCCGGTTGTGCCTCTGCCTCCTCCTCCTCGGGATACCTCTGTACCTCTGCGTGCCTCGGGGATATGGGCGTGAAGATATCTTTTTTTTTCTTATTGCAAAAGACAACGCACAAGCTCACAGCTCCGCTGATAGTATGAGTCAACCGTGGCCTTTAGAACCTACAGACGTTATAGGTATGCACATATAGCATCTATATTGTCTATAGACCACGGTTATCTCCTATCATATGGGGAGCCGCGAGCTTGTTCGCTGTCACTTACCTTAAAAATTGCTCACTTTAATCGCAGGTTTAAGGATCAATGATTATTATTATTTTTTACTTCTTTTATTGAATATGACAACTGAAAAAGCAGTAATTGAATCGCGATGTTTTTTACAGGTACACCACTGAATTATAGCCCATTATTGTACAAAAATCCTTTTTGGTGTGGTAATTTTTACTTACTTTTTTTTTACTCCCCCTTACTAAAAAAACTTACACGACCGTTGATCTGGTGTGTAACTTCACTTTTGTCACCAAAAAATAAAGTTACACACCAAATCAACGGGTGCGTAAATTTTAATGATAAGGGAGCTAGTATTTAGGTGGATAATATAAATGATGACTTTAACTTTGACAAGAAAGGCATTTTAGTAGACTGATCAGATTCACACTTTCAATCTTACACTGCACGTAGTCTGAAATTGCAATCATTGCTGAATGGGTTCGCTCTGCTTCAGTTTAATACATAAGTTTACCTCGATTTAATATCTTCTGATAAACCTATATAGTGAGTTTGTATGGATTATTTGAACATCAGTGTTTTCACTACACATGGTAGTCATTTCAGTAAATATAAATACATCATAAACACATGTCTATATGCCAAGTCCCATGAATAAGCCGAGAATGTCGAGTGGCAAATAAAATACAATAAAACTAAATATTTCTTCTTAAATTTAAATCATAACAATTTGAATAAACTAAATATTTCTTCTATCTATCACCTCTGTGGTCTAGTGGTCGAGTTGACTTGACTCCTTGATGTCCCGAATCCGGTCACCGGGTCGGGCAACAGAAATATTTTTTTTTCAATTTCTAATAAAACTACCGATATTTTCATGTTCAAGATCGTTTTGAACTTGATTGAATGAGTTCCCGGGTCGGGCAACAAAAAAAAATATAGTTTTTCCAATTTCGTAATAAAAAAAATATGCCCGGAATTAGGTATGTGCCCGATTGGCGATAGGCTTGCCACCAATCACATTGCGGGACTTTATGTTTTCGGCTAGTTGTAGGTGCCCTGGTTGAATTCTGGGATATTGGCGTGAAGGTACTTTTTTAAATGTCATGCAGCATTATCTCCAATACTCGTCATTTTAATTTGTACTGGCGTAGTAAGAACGTTTGGTTTTGTTATGTTATAGGGTGGGATAAACGGTGGGGTAAATAAGTATAGGCTTGTCACCTATCACACTGTGGGACTTACTGTGTTCGGCTGCCCTGGTTATGCCTCTTCCTACCTGTTCGGGGATATGGGCGTGAAGATACTTTTTGAATCAAATAAATTAGTACCAACTTTTTTGTTATGTTTATTTTCACTGATTCTCACTCTTTGATGTCATATTTTTACAATTATTTACACCTGAGTAATCTAACGAATAGGACCCATTAATTACGAATCACATGAAATGTAACACAAAAACGTTCGTTAATCAAACGTACGTACGAATTGAATATACAGCATGGTCGTTGACTCCAATTTATTTCTGATCCGGGCTAGGCGCTGTGACCGATCATGCGGCAAATTCTTTTGCCTTCCGCCGAGGCGTTATCTCATTATGCATCTCTTTTATCATCTTACTCGCTATTGACTCTTGATTTTGAAATACAAAATGAACCTTTGAATTAGTGTTATGTAAGTTACAAGATTCTTATTTTGGCACTAAAATGGTTATCAATTATTCGTCCGTACATTTTTAAACCGATTAAAAAAAGAGGAAGGAGGTTTGACGTTTTTTTTTTTTTAATTTTAGTTTTTGTTTGTAATTTTTGGATCGACTTTAATAAAGTCTTTTTATTAAAAAGATATGGTTATTGTCACTATGTCTAGATTTGATAACGCAACCCAGTAGTTCGAGGAAAGTACTTAATTAAGTATACGTAGATGATTTATTGAAAATGAATTCGATTTTTTGCATTTTTACTACTATTAAATCTAAAAACGTCCATGATTCAAAGATGGCCCCAAATTTGTTAAAGATACGTCTGGTACTTTTTAAGTTTGCATTTTTTTGTGTACCAAACTTAGTTTCCGTTTCTTATAGTTTTACTGGCCTAAATTTGTAGTGTTTGCATTCCTGCAATATTTCCTTTTTCTAAACCTGCATTGAATATATAATGTTTTTACCTAGATTACTCGATAGTTTTCATGCCATAAAAACAGGACGTGGCTTTTGAATAGGTTTCAATTCAATTTGTTCAGTTCTTTGTCTTTATTTCGTATTTTTTTATGATATTGGAAGGCAAACAAGCAGACGGATTTCCTGAAATTGAGTAAGAAATTCACGCCGCCTAGAGACACCAAAGGTGGTAATGGTGCGTTGCCAACTTGAGGTCGGGATGTTAGACCTCGAGCAAAATTACGTTTACCGGCTACCTTACCCTCTAAACCGGAACACGTCATGACGCTATGGCAGCAGGAATATGTAAGGCGGTGGTACCAATCTGGGCGAGTCGCTGCGACCCTCTAACACCTAGTAGTATGTCACGGTCTTAGTGACGGTAAGCCTATGCTCGCCTCTTACGAGCTGCCTGGTAGGAAGGCAGATGGTCTATTCTGCAAAGGAGCCCGGACCAGCTCGGGGTAAAAACATTCGTAATACTTAAAATACGTCAAGTAAAAATAACTTACAACAGTATTGAACGAGCACAAAGAATTATAAATAAATGTACTTGTTGGTCTCTGTGGTCTAGCCCGGCGCCCAGGTCCCAGGTCCCGGATTTGGCTCCCGGGTCGAGCAACAAAGAAAATTTGGTTTTTCCAATTTTCTACTGAAAAAATGTTGTTAGGGATTGGGATATATGCCCGATTGGCGATAGGCTTCCACCTATCAGATAGTGGGACTTGATGTCTTCGGCCAGTCGTGGGTCCCCTGGTTGTGCCTCTGCCTACCTCTCCGGGGATATGGGCAAGATACTTTTTATGCTTGGTCAAGTTATACAAATTGAATCTAAGCCCAAAGTAATAAAAATGTGTGCTTGTACTAAAGGTGTTAAGCAACGATCATTTTCATTGACACGCTTAAATAGATACCAGAACAAATTTAATAAACACCCAGATCCGGAAATGTTCATCACACAAAAGCTTGTACCCATCGATAATCGAACCCGTTACTCGCGGTCGATCGGCAGAGTTAGGGCGTGACGCTAGCCTCTCGATCAACAAGGCTGGTATATTGCGGACTTAAATAAATATTTATTATACATTAAATACAAAAATAACGTGAACAAATCCTGCCTCGATAGCATCATAATGTATGAAATGAAACATGTAGGTAATTAAAAAAACCTGTTAAAGAATCTTCTCATATAGCAAGGACTTTGTCTTAAGTAAAGTTGGTTTACGTGCTATAATAAACGTGGTAATAGGAAACTAACCGCCTATTAAAGCTTAAATTCGTATTTTGTAATAGCATACCCAACATTTCATAAACATTACAATGGCTAGAATGTTACATCGAATTGGTTTTTGTATTGTTTAATCTTTGAATTGGTGTATTTAGGCTTTGGCTTGGCAATTAGTGATTATTGTTTTATCAATACTCAGCGATATATGTGTCATTTTACACATATTACAATTAATATTAACTTTCAATGTATAAATCAGTGTATCTTCTGTAAGGTGTTCATTTGATGTGGTCCCTATAATTTCTCTGTTGAAGGACATTCTCTAATTTACTTGCAAGTAAGTAAGTATCTTCACGCCCATATCCCCGAAGAGGTAGGCAGAGGTACAACTAGTGCACCCACGACTAGCCGAAGACACTAATTCCCACAATGTGATAGGCGGCAAGCCTATCGCCAACCGGGCGCATATTCAATTCCTAGCAACATTTTTTTTATTGGAAAATTGGAAAAACCAAATTTTCTTTATGTTGCCCAAACCGGGATTCGAACCCGGGACCTCATGTAGTCAAGTTCAACACCTGAACTGCTAGACCACGGCGGTGAAGAGTTAAAAAAATATTTAAAACGTAATAAATAGATTCATAACATCCGCAACTGTCATGTTTCTGTTTTAAAGGTAGAGTAGCCGGTAATTTTTCGCAAAAAACTACATATTTATTCACGTTTTTAATTTTCTTTTGTATGATGATGACAATATTAAAAATGTTCAATAACCACCGAAAGCACACATACTTAGTACTAGTACTCGTACCAGGGTAACTTCGTTTACTTGGCACTCTCTGCCTTATCTCCAGGAGACTTGGAATGAAAAGGAATTGGAGAAAGAGGGGGATTGAAAGAAAGTGTTGGTGTTAAAATGCAATGGGCATGCTCCGCTGGTTCAGTCACGTGGAAAGAATGACAGATGAAAGATTGACAAAGTAGATAGGTATACAATACGAATGTGGATGGTCGCAGGTACCCGGGGAGACCGAGGTTGACATTCCACGATCAGATCACTCGGATATTATCTGAGGGTGGTATCAAGAGTCTCCGAAACCGGCGTGTTTGTATGAAAAGTGTAATGAATGTGAAAGAAGCTAGACAAGTTTGTCAGGATCGTGTGGTCCGGACCTAGACACTCTCTGCCTATCCCGTAAGGGACTTGGC
>NJDC01001301.1:6408-18064 GCA_002245475.1 Calephelis virginiensis
ACAATTACCCGCATGTGAGGACAATGGTGGTCAAGGCTGATATTTTTAAAAGCTTCAATTATTGCCAAAGTATGATTCCAAATGAAAAAAATAATATTGAGACTGATAGACGATTAGTTAGAGTATGCAAGCAAATTATTTTGATAAATGTAGCACAACATTTTTTTCCGTTATTTTAAATATCGCTTAAGTGACTCCCATTTCCCCCTTTTCCCCTATGTCGTTTGCGCCTCTGTCTTTTTCACAGATAACCTGTTCTTCCCTGTCACACTAATCACTACCTACGATTTTCAGTGCAGTGTAATTTCCTGTGACCTGGCGCCTGTCGACTTGTAATAGCAAACTTTTGAATGAGAATTGAGAAGCGAAATGTTATTGAAGTAGCAGTTGGAGTTTGGTGCCATCGAGATAAAAGTTGGTCGAAGTTTTTAGTAGTAAAATAGCAATAAGTAATTGAATATTGTATACCTAACTATCAAGAAACTTAGGTATAAATTACATCTTTAAGCTTTTTGATAGCAATTCAGTATAATTAGACAATTTTGTTGATATTTTGTCGACATTTCCTTCAATTTTGTTCAGTTAGTGTTCACAAGTAAAATACCTATTCATGAAAAAACTAGTATATCGTGTATTTTCTCGTTACCGTAAAATCTTTTTAAATGAACTAGACTTAGATGGCCGCCACTTACCAAATATTCTGCTAATTTCTAAGGCGACGGATGACTGATTTTGAATAATTTAAGCCCAATTTTGAAAACAGAGTAACTTAACGTTAACAAATAGGTAAACGTAGGACACTTGCAAACTTAACTTATGGCAGATACTAACGTTCATGCCACAAACTAAAAAAAAGGAAGTGTCACCGTTCATAAAACAATTCTATTGGTTTATTAAAATTCAAAAACCCGCAATCAAATGTCAACTAAAATTATCCACCAATCCGTAAGCAGGATTCGATTTTGATTTTTGTTTTCACATGATATGAATTCCGATATATGTATACTTGATTCTGTGGATGTGAGTTGTGACGCGCAATTGTCAGCTGTGGGTCAATGAAATGTTACCTATTAGATTTTTATTTAATATTTTCTATTAAAATTACAGTAAAATGAGTTACAATTTGTAAAAGTATAACTATGTGTTAAACGTTTTTAATGCTATGACAGTGTTAGCGTTTTCATATAAATTGAATGCTTTATTTATGGATATTAAATCAAGTTGCCGGTTTTAAAATTTTGTTTTGATATATTATTTTGGATTTTTGTATGATATATTAGTTATGGTGTCTACCAGAGGCTTGCGATATAAATTCAGTGAAGGGGAACGTGTTTTGTGCTATGAACCCGACCCTACCAAAGCCAAAGTGCTGTACGACTCGAAGGTAAGTAAGTTAATATTTATACCTTCATACTCTCTGTTGATATCAGGGTATCTGCTTCTTGTCATTTTCCTCACGAGGTAAATAATAAAATAAGGAGCCACTAATGTTATAAGTCGGCAGAGTAATTTTTAATAATCTATTGACTCCTGTAACTGATCGCCGCCTTCTCCAACTTTACGACGTCGCTATTTAAAATTAATTTATATTACCACGCATTACATAAACTTGAATAAATCTTACATACACTATTAAAATGTTATTTCATGTATTAAATAAAACTTATTATTAACACATTGTTGATTATATAAAGAATCTGCAGGCTGACAGGTAGCACTTTAATTTAGTGTTAAACAAAATTGTACCTTTTAGGTGTTAGAAGTGATTGAAAGCAAAGACAAAAGAGGGAGACGTACAGTAGAATACTTGATTCATTTCCAAGGCTGGAACTCTTCCTGGGACCGGTGTGTGAGTGAAGACTTTGTTTTGAAGGACACGGAGGAAAACCGGCAACTACAGAGAGATCTTGCTGAGAAATCACAACTACAACTGTAAATAAATTTCTTTTTTCAACCTTTTATTAATTTTTTTATAAAATAAAACTAACAAATAGATGGATTGTTTAACGTCAAGAAATACTTATGGCTTATAGACAACCAAAGCTGTTATGATGTATTGAAAGCTGAAATCCTCGCTAAATATACTAGCTATCTGGCTCTTTTCACTGGAACACAGTAATTGGCATTAATGTCATGGTAGCAGAAATTGATCAGGCAGTTGCTACTAATAATACTAATCTGGATCTGGGGTGATACTTTACCATCTAATCTTTGTATAGTGTTGCCAAACTATTGTTAAGGGACATATAGTGTGGCACAAACCTAATTAACATTGTTTAAAACAAAAATATTTTAACACAACTAAATTTGTACATCTTTACACCTACTCGGCAGGCTTTAGAGACCAATATTTTCCTCACTGTTTTTTCCTTTTCTTTTAAACCTTCCCTGGACTTAAACAAACAATTTGAAACCAAAATTAGCAAAATCAGTTTTGCCCTTCTCGAGTTGCGAGACTAACAAAGAGCAATTGATTTTTGTGTAACTTATAGATTATTTATAACAAAAAAATCATCATCTATGTTATCTGCAAACAGGTTGGTTTATTTTTTTAATAAATAATTAATTGTAAATATATTGTAATATTTTTAGTTTTATCTCCTAAACATTTTACTCATATAATGATATGTAGTGCAAGGATATTTAAATAGTATTGTTGTTTTCTCATGTTTGCAGTGGAGCATATTTATATCGACGAGAGCGCAAAAAAGGAAACAGTACAAATTCTGGTTCAGGACCAGCAAAGAGACCAAGACATGGTTTTAGTGATGATGGCTCCTCAAGCAGTACACAACCTGACGGTGAGCATTAAATTTATTAATATCTTTAACCTGTGTTTCTATGTTTTTGACTACTCAAAAAATTTTACTTTGCAGTTTCTGATATTTTTTTGAAATATTACAGATCTTTTATAGAATTTGAGATAATGGGTAATGTTTATTACAGAAGGTGAAATGGGTGACACAGACTCATCATCAGGTTCGGCTTCCAGTGCACAACCCCAGTCTCCACCTAATCCACATTCTGGCCGGGCAAGCATACCGTTGCCATCTGCACTTAGGTAACAATATAAGTATTACTGTATTTTTTTTGTTATCAATCATCTGCATTTTAAATTTGTTTATATTATCCTTTAGAGGCCAATAGAGCAGGATAAAAATTACTATTTATTACGTCACTTATCTCAAAAAAAAAGATATTCTTATTTTAACAACATTATGATTTATATACATGTATGAGTCTAATGTACTCTACATTTTTATATTACAAGTTTATATTTTTATTAAAAGCAAAAAATTCTGCTAGTCCTAAAAAAATGTGGTCAAGTTGTGCCTTAACCATTTTATGTGTTCCATCCTTGTCAAGGGGAGTGCTAACCGTCTCTCCTTTCAATAGACACAAGTAGTATAGCCATCAGAATGTATATATACTTAAAATATAAATAAATGTAATAGCGTGATGTAGAATTTCTGTTAAATATTTTTATATTATTTGAAAATAATATTTTTTAATTCGTCATTTTAGTGTATATATACCCACAAATCTTAACATTAATTTAAACTTGTGAGATACATATTAGTTTTACCATAAAAATGTTATTAGAAACAACCATATTGCATTTTATAAAGGCGCCATCTATGTTTCAAGGTAGAAACACAAATATGAAAACGAAAGTTTATTTTCTATGGAAGAATAACTTGAGTGCAGTTAGGATTTAAATTAATTAAATTTTCGAATTAAATTTAAAATTTCATTTTTTGTTCTTGTTTTGTGTTGGATAAGGAACGCATTTAAGACAAATGAGTTGATTCTGGATTCCTTCATCAAATAAGTCAAATATATGCCTGTTTGCTTATTATTTTTTGTACAAAATAAACAGATTTCTTGTTTGTATAAAAAGTTTGTAAACATATGTTCCTAAAGCTAAACTACTTAATACCTAGATTGATTACTGAATTCTGAAAAAGTCATAGGTATTGTGCATTTTGAAACACAAAATTTAATAACAATTTGTTAAGTAGTTTTTACTAACAAAGTGAACACACGGATAGACAAACCGATAAAAAATTTAAAAAACCCTAAGTTGTGGATTCCATGTTCTAGAATTTAAAGAAAACAGGACTGTATATATTCCCAATAATTAATACCAACACATAAAATTAGTAATAATCATTGTTTTTTAAAAATGTTTCATTTACAGATTAAGTTTTATTATTTTTACTATATGTATAGTATATGCATAAACTTATTAACTTCTGATGGATTAAAAGTGTTATAAGTTTGACGTGTTTGTTTGTCCGTGACATCATAACTCCTAAATGGATGGACTGATTTTAAGGCGATTGTTTAAAGTTAAAATCTCTGAAATCGAGATAGTTAAGCTATACATTTTAAGAATAAGTTTTGTCCGGGGTTATTGAATATTTAGAATTGTAATGTCGTAATAGAATGTATGTACCACGTACGCCAGGGACCGTCTGACGTTCGACTACCACCTGGTGGTGAAGCGCGGGCGCGTGTCTCGGCTGCCGGCGTCCCCGTCGGTGGCGCAGATCCTGGAGTCGTTCGTGTGCTGGTTCGCCCGCGCCGGCGCCTGGCGCCCGCCGGCCGGCCGCCCGCGCGCCGACCCGCCGCCAAGACCCGACATACGGGAGGTCACCTGCCGGTACATTCTTACACAACTCTGACCTGTATCTAGGGATGCAACATCGTTCATAAAAAAATGAAACATCGATTTCGAAAATATCGATGTTTATGAACGATACATCGATGTTTTTACGATGTTTTATAAAATATTAGCAGGGTTGACGTACTGCCATGATATAGTGAGAAAAAGCGATTTCCTATATAGATTGAATTAGATTCATTTTAGTAATCAAAATTACTGACATATACTCATACTTTAAATAAAACACTTGTAATGTACCAGCATATGGAAGGCGGAAGAATAACAAAATCTGTAAATAAAAATATTATTTTTTTAAAATAATTTGGTGAAAATTCACAAACACGAATGACGGAGCTGTACATGGAAGCCAAACATACAGCGGTTCGTTCTTTTGCTCACTTTAAGCGTAAGAGTGAGACAAAATTAGAAAATACAATGGCGTGTGAGTGACTAACATTATATGTAGATTAGTAACTATCAAAGAGATAGCACTGCAATAGAACATCGCTCATAAAACATTGATATTGACATTTGATAATGAACGATGTATCGATGTTTATGAACGATACCTCAATGTTTTAAAACATCGATGTATCGTTTGCATCATTACTGTATCTCGTCCCTACATGTTCGCTCTTTAAGACCTCTAGCGTAAGAGCTGACGACCACTATTTAGTTGAAAATGAGTTTTTATATTCTTTATTTTTTTATTTATCTTTTTTTTTATTTTGGCAATTGTAGGAATATATATATGAAACCCCCTCTCCGCGTGGTTATCGCATCACGCCTGAACGGATAGACCAATTTTGTTAATTCTTTTTATTTTGTGTAAGTCATTGTCAGGAGAAGGTTCTTATGAAGAAAATAAATCGTTAAAGTTGAAGAGAAAGAGGGAAAAACAGCACTACAATTTTGTCCATACAAACTGCTAATAACTATTAATGTGAAAGATACCAAGTTCGCCGCGTTGGCTAGTTGCGTTGTAAATGTATCTGACGACATTTATCAATACCTCAAACAGAATGACCGCCAGCTTTCATTCTTTTGGTTATACACCACTGCAAAATTTAATATTATTTTTTTATATTCTATACCATACCGTTTAATAAATTTCTCACAATATCTCTTGTCCACCAATGATAATCTTCCAACAGGGTACGCGGGTACCCAACCGCCCGGTTTTTGACAACACTCTTAAGTTTCATATTCCTTCTAATTCTTATTGTAATCAGATTAGATCGTTGATTGATATATAAATTTTTTTTTTATTTTAACCAAGAATAACCAGTTTTATTTTCAAAATGACGGATCGAAAAGTTGACAACATTGCCAGCAACACAAGCTTTCAGGGTTACCCGCTTTTACTTATGCGCTGGCACAAATAACCAATATAGACTATTACCAATAATCTCCATCTAGAAATACCTATATAACGCCTTGTTCCCCAGGCTCAACCTTCTCCGCGAAGTGGCCGATGGGTTGCGAGTATACTTCGACTTCATACTCCACGGCCACCTGCTCTACAAACAGGAGAAAAACCAATATTATGAGATGTGTGGCCAATTTATTGATGAGTAAGTTCACTTTTACACTATTTCATATTTTTTACAGACTTTATGAAATTAGAATTGGACAAGAAGACATCTCGTGGTGGTAATGTGTATCGTCTGTAAAACAAACGTAGTATTGGTGCGTAGCCCAGCTGAGGTGTAACCTCGTGCGTTAAAAAGTACTAAAAACTAAGTGTTGATTTTAAAAAAAAGATAAGCCTGCATTTGAACTGGTACTTTATAAATTTTATCAAAACCGATTTAGCAGTTAAGTTGTGAAAAAACAACAGCCAAGCTTTCGCATTAATACTATTAGTATATGGATTAAGAGTTATAGTAGGTAGCATTTTTAAAGTTCGTATGGTATTTAACACCGCCTTACCGTCCAAAACGATAGTCGTGAATGTATCTCACAAAAAAATCGTCTATTTCCAGTATAGAAGTGAAATCAGAACCAGAGGACGAAGAACATAATAACTCCCAAGATGAGGCTAACTTGGCTTCCGTAGAGGATGATATCAGGAGTCCGAAGCTACCGGAGTACTCGCACCTGCCTCCTGATCCTGTCGATAATGATGATGAACATACTGAAGGTGTGTATTCTAAAGTAAAACTTCTTGACCATTATCTTATTTAAATGACATTTGTAATTTTCCACAATTAACTTTATTGAATACTAGCAGCTCGTCCCGGCTTCGCACGGATGAATAAATCTATAATTTTTCATAGAAATACTCTAGCTTATGTTGATCAGCAATAATGTCAGATAATGTTCTAATAATAATATATTTTTCAAATCGGTCCAGTAGTTTCGGAGCAATAGGCTCCAAATAAACACACACACACACACAAATAATCAAATCTTTAATCTTTGACATTATAGTGTAGATGATGTACCGACAGTAGCTCCACCTACCGGATCCAATTGTGTTTTTAAAGATACAGGATACCTATCATCGAAACACCCATATAAAACTTCGCGTCTGAGCCGCGCGTGTACCTCACTCATAGATATTTTAATTTTACCATAACTTCAGAACCAAACGTCCAATTCCGTGTTAGTCTGGGCTCCTTTATAGAATAGGCCTTTTTGCCAGGTAGCTCGTAAAAGGCGAGCATAGGCTTACCGTGACTAACACCGTGTCATCCTACTAGGTGGTAGAGTTTCGCAGCAACTCGCCCGGATTGGTACCACCGCCTTATCTATTCCTGCCGCCATAACGTCAGCGCTTGCCGTTGACGTGTTCCATTCCGGAGGATAAGGAAGCCGGTAAACTTACTTTTGCTCGAGGCCTAACATCCTGGCCTCAGGTTGACAACGCACCATTGCCACCTTTGCTGTCTCTAGGCGGCGTGAATTTCATATCATCAGGAAACCCGTCAGCTTGTTTGCCTTCCAATATCATAAAAAAAATTCAAAAACCAAATTTATAAACTTTGTGTCCGAAAAACCCAACTATCTTACGAAATCCTATTTTTTTTTAATAAAATATATCCTATGTTACTCGTGGATAATGTAGCTTTCGAACGGTAAAAGATTTTCTAATATCGGTCCAGCGGTTTTTGAGCCTATTAACAAACAAAGTTTTCCTCTATAATAATAAGTTCAGATTCATACCTACTACTAAGTATCTTCACGCCCATATCCCCGACGAAGTAGGCAGAGGCACAACCAGGGCACCCACGACTAGCCGAGGACACCATGTCCCACAATGTGATAGGTGGCAAGCCTATTGCCAATCGGGCACATTTCCAATCCCGAGCAACATTTTTCTTTAGAAAATTGGAAATACCCAATTTCGCTTTTGTTGCCCGACCCGGGAATCGAACCCGGGACCTCGTGCAGTCAAGTCCAACGACTGAACCGCTAGACCACAGAGGCGACTACTAGCTGGCTTAAATGCTATAGAAAGTGTAAAATCAAGTGTATTGTGTACCTTAGAATACGTGTGTGTTCTGAGTGTCTGTGTGTATTTAATTGTAGACGATTGAAATTGTGAAATGTTCTTTAGTACTGTTTTAATCTGAAACTAAGAGTCTTGAAGGTTGCTCACCATTATCGTCCCAACAGGTTACTTAAGTAGCAAATACTGGACTTGGCTGGTTGGTAAAACACCCACAAAACGCTGGCTAAATGATGTGGAACAAGACATGTGTGTCGGTGGACTAATTATAAGGGTTATCTTATAATGAAGATGCAAAATAAAGGCTTATTTTACATCTGTCATTATAAGGGCTTTGATGTCCGTGATAAGCGAAATAAGAGAAGAAGGAACAACCAGGGGGGCTATTCAGTGTCATTATAGTGATGATCGCCGAGTAAAGTGTACATCAAATAGCTGTCAAATGACGTGTTTTGTATTTGCTATCTCTATTGTATTTCTGCAGGTCACTGGAGATAGCAAATATGAAACACGTCATTTAACAGCTATTTGATGTACACTCCACCCAGTGAACATCACTAAAAAGTTACGGAATCAGATGATATCACATATACTAGGATAATGATGATGAATTTCAAAATGGTTTCCTTGTACGTTTTAAACCGCCAAGGAAAAAGAGGGGTGTTATAAGTTTGAAGTGTCTATGTCTCTGTGTGTGTCGGTCTGTAGCATTATAACGTTTGAACGGATAGACCGATTCCGATATGGGTTTTTGTTTCAAAGTTGACGTGATCCGATCCTAAAATAGTGTAGATTTTGGAGGGGGTTATTGAATTTGATTTGAATTTTTGATTTTGATGTTAGTTAACGGCCATTGTTAATAATGTATCTCAATCTAATGGATTTCAAGCAATCTAGATAGCTGCGTATCCGGTGGCCTATCCCATACCTAATTGCCATATTTATCCTGTCCACAGATATGTTATTGGCAAGCGATAACATAAAAATGGATCAAAATATCAATCTTGGAACGCAAGTTTTGGATTAGGATTGATTATTAATATTGGCCGTTAGTCGTTAGTAGTGTGTCAATAACTTTATCTTTACAGAACCTCCTCAAGAGAACAACCAAGAGGAAGAGGAACTAGAGGAGGAGCAGAGCGAATCAAATGACAAACCGGCCGACCAAGAGAGTGTCAAACAGAATGGCTCCACGGATGGGAGGTCTGAAGAGAGGGACACACTCGCCAGACGGTCAGATATTTTTTATAGTCAAGAAAAAACATACAAGCAGACAGACAGACCAAAGACAGTAACGGTGCTAACCTTAGGTTCGCTTAAACCTGTTGAGTAACTGAATTTACCTACCACCGTAACTTCAAGTCATAAAACAAAAGTATCTTCACGCCCATATATCCGAAGAGGTAGGCAGAGGCACAACCAGGGTACCCAAGTATATTTCAACATATTTTATCTCGTAAGTAATACTATTTTAACTGGTCGAGGTGAATTATGAACCGCAGCGTACTAGTAGGTAGCGTACTGAAGTTTCATGGTTTAGCACTGAGTATTAACAGTACTAATCAGGTGTACTAGTACATTTTACGGATTTTACGATTACAGTGCGAACCAAAAAATGTCCAATTAAGCACAAGACTATTCTATTCTACCACATAAATGATAGTACTTTCATACTGATAATTAAAGCAATTCGTGCAAAATTATTCATTAACCATTCCAAAATATCAAAAATGCACAACGTTAATATTCAAGTTTTCACTTCTGCCGGCACTCCCGGAGTGCAACCCGTCGTTTTTTTTGCTCTACTCTTGGCGCAAGTGCGATGTGGCCCGCCTCAGTGTGATTTTCAATGCGATGTGCCCCGACCCGTTCCGCCCCGCTCCGTCCCGCTTAGATATGCGCGATCCATAAAGGAGCAAAATAGGTTATTTCATTGATGTTTGCTTGCTTTACAAATCACAAGAAAGTTGTGCGAAATATTTAAATTTATCAGGTTTCATTTGTTTTATGATCATTTCGAGTCAAAATACATTTTAAATGGACTAACTTATACACAGTTAATACAAATAAATGGCATTGTAGCGTCTGGTTGTAATATTAAAATTTATAAAGTATAATAATAGTGTTTTTTTACAATTTTTGTCTGTTCGTCTGTTTGTTCCGGCTCTCTTGAAACCGTTGAGCCAATGTTGAAGATACTCTCACTGGTAGGTAGTCGATGTAATAAGGAGGGAAAAGTAAATGCGAGTTTACTTTATACATGTTTGTATCTATAACTAGTATGGCAAGTAATAATGGGTCATTGAAAAGTTTTAAAACTAGCCATCACAGCACGTTTACTTTAATATGAAGTTTTGAGTAAAATTATATATTTGTATCGTGGAATCTTTAAAAAAAACTAAGCTAAAATTTTATATGGCATGTCCATGGCTCACAGGAATGATGCTTGCTTACATGGTTCGTGCCGCATTTGAACTGAATGGATCGTTTGAATTTTTGTCGTTACTGATTATGGTGTACATATGCTGCCACATCTGAGCAAGTTTTTTTTTTGTAGAAGGCGTATTTAAAGATATTGGTAATCGTCCATTGGTTAAAATTTCACAATAAATTTTAATTAAGTATAAGTTATTCAATACAATTTATTAAAATATAATGTTCAAACATTGTTAAGGTTTTATTGTTAATTATTATCTTTATGATAAGAACGCCATTTTCATTTATCAAGACTTAAATTATTAAAATATAATATTCAAACATTATTAAAGCTCTATTGTTAATTATCTTTTTGATAAGAACGTCATCTTCGTTTATCAAGACCAACCCATATTTTTTTCCAAACATTATTAATATAGTTTGTGCGCCATCTGTGATCTTTTATCGTTGTCAATATATTTGTTTGTGTGTGTCAAATGTATGGTAGTATGTGTAATGTTTTATTTTTTGATTTAATGCACTATATGAGCATTATTATTGAAAAACGTTAGTGTTCTGCACTTCTCCTATGCATAAACTATAAATGTGCCAAACTTCGTATTCCTTTGTTCACGAAATTTTCGTAAAATGGGGTCTAAAATGTTTACTGCATGTATGGTTATTATATTATGCTTATGATTGTACATAATATGAGATTTGTGTGTGTAGGTTGCGGTCGCACCGCTTGTCCCCCGTCGAGAGCGGGGAGGGTGTGGAGGGCGGGGAGGGTGTGGAGGCGGCGGAGGGGGAGGCGGGCCCCTCCCGCGCGCCGCCCGCCCCGCACCCGCGCAAACCGCCCACGCTCTCCTCCAGGTACACTATTTTTTAACTTAGATATAGAAATAAGTGTAAAAAAAATTAATAAACATGACAAAAAATGGGATGTGGCTGTGTCATTTCTTATACTTAATGTACTTTTTGTTTGCAAATATGAATGTCCAATTAAATTTGATTAATGTACTATGTAATGTACGTGTGTCGGCAGTGCGGGCAGCAGCGGCTCGTCCCTGAGCGAGTCGTGGGCGGCACCCCGCGCCCCGCCCGCCGCGCCCGCCCGC
>NJDC01001301.1:18128-54920 GCA_002245475.1 Calephelis virginiensis
ACACGTGGCACGCTGCTCGACAAGATACGTACACACACGCATGTCAGACGTCCGCACGCCCACCCACACGCGCACACAACTTTTTACGGACGCGTCATTTCAACTTGAACGACCTATGTATATCTCCCGACAATTATATAGAGATGAAATACAATCGGAAAATGCGGAAACTAATCACTGCGCATTGTCTTTTCTTATGTGATAAATCGACGGACAGATACCCGACTTTCCTATACACACCATAGATGTTACAGGTGCGTCGATGTCCTAAGGCCGGGATGGAAGGCCTTTTGTTGCCATAATGATATTCCAATCATTATGGCAACAGGAATAGGTAAGGCGGTGGAATCCTACTGAACTAATTGCAGCTCTTTACAACTAAAGATAAATAAAAGTATCTTCTTCGCGCCCATATCTCCGAAGAGGTAGGCAGAGGCACAACCAGGGCACCCACGACTAGCCGAAGACACTAAGTCCCACAATGTGATAGGTGGCAAGCCTATCGCCAACCGGGCACATTTCCAACACATCCCGAGCAACATTATTTTTTTTATTAGAAAATTGGAAAAACCCAATTTTCTTTTTTTTGCTCGACTCGGGATTCGAACCCGGGACCTCATGCAGTCAAGTCCAACAACTGAACCGCTAGACCACAGATATCTTTTTTTATGATATTAGAAAGCAAACAAGCAGATTTTCCTGATAGTAAGAAATTCACGCCGCTTAAAGACAGCAGACACCAAAAGTGGTTGGTAACGGTGCGTTGCCAAGCTGAAGCCGGGTTGTTAAGCTTCAAACTAAATTAAGTTACCGGCTACCCTAATCTCCGAACCGGAACACGTCAACGGCATGCGCTGACGTTATGGCGGCAGGAATAGTTAAGGCGGTGGTGCCTAACCAGGTGAGTCGCTGCGAAACTCCACCACTTAGTCAGATGTCACGGTGTTGGTGACGGATAGGCTTACTTGTCTTTTGCGAGCTGCATGGCAGAATGGCAAATGATCTATTCTACAAAGGAGCCCGGACCAACACGGGAAAAAATTAAAATTAAAAAAATTATCTTAAGCTACAAAGCCCTAACGATGCCGACGATGAAAAATATTGATTCTATAATAACGATTGTCACACTTATGTTTTTTGTATTTCATATAACAATTTCAGGTGGCAAATTGGCAAATAGTCCCCCGAGAGAACACGGAGCACCTCCCCTGCAGGGTCTACGGGGCCATACACCTGGCGAGGCTATTCGGTATGCAGGTTTTGTTATAACATTTTTTTACTTTTTAAGTAAGAGCTCAACGACCACGGCTATTCTGATGGTCAGAGATGACCCTGACCTGTAAGCACACAGTAATCCTAATTCCTGATGATAAGAGATAATCGTGGCCTGTTGACATCATAGATGTTATAGGTGCATCCCTGACCTGTGACCGGAGTGTTAGGCCTATTGTGCAAGTCGACCGGCTACCCTTCCCTCCTGGCCGGAACACAACAGATATTTTGACGACAGGAATGGGTATAGTTGTGGATCCTTACCTGGTCAAGTTGCTGCACGGCGCCACCCCCAATGGATTGTTGGTGATGGTCTCTCACCAGCTGGCTGTCAAAGACGCAGACAGTTTATTCTACTCAGCGGACCCTGAACAACACAACAATTTCATCAAATCCAATCCAAAGAATATGTATTTCACATACATACATATCTTCACGCCAAGTCCATTACGGGGTAGGCAGAGAGTATCGAGTGCCAAACCTCACGATCCTTGCAAACCTGCCTGGCTTCTTCCTCATTCATAATCCTTTTCATACAAACACGCCGGTTTCGAAGACTCTTGACACAACCCTCGGATAATAAAAGTGATCTGATCGTGGAATGTCAGCCTTGGTCTCCCCGGGTACCTACATCCATCCACATTCGCATTGTATATCTGTTTTGTCAATCTTTCGTCTGTCATCCTTTCTACATGTCCGAACCAGCGGAGCATGCCCTTTCGCATTTTAACACCAACACTTTCTTTCAATCCCAGAATATTTATTTCACTAATTCAAAATTTTGTGAATAAGCAAGCAACTTTTAATTATAAGATCTGTCGCCTATACTCGTAGACACCATTAATACTACTGCTGTTGGGACTTTAGGCAACGTGTGCAAGCCTTGTTATTACTATACCATACCACACGAAACACGACAACAACGAGCAATAACGTTATAGCTGTAAGACAAAACATTTTGATTATTTTTATGCTACCCGGTTAGGATGAAAAAAAATCCCTGCAAGGTAACTCTTGGCCAAATATTATCATATTTATTATCTTACTAACATTTCTTTTCAGTGAAATTGCCAGATTTTTTAAACGCAACACAGATGGCCGACTTCAAATTAAAACTTATCTTGAAACACATAGACATGTTTGTACAGTAAGTAAATCTAAATTATTAAAAAATTGTAAAATGACATGTATCTGTATCATGTATATTGAATATGTTTCTGAAGTAGTCTTTTAAAAAAATATATTAGAAATCCCAACACCAGTAGGGTTACAGTACTACTATGTAAATTATGCGCTTCGGCTTCCCACTTTTTGTACTTTATACTTTTATTTTTAAATTGGCTGACCTAATCTAAATTTAAGCGAAATGATTAATTATGTAATAACAACTCTATATAGACATCTTTAAAATACATTCGGATTTCCGAAGCTTGACGAATATAGCCGAAGCACATAATTTAAATAGTACTCTTGAATCTCGATATCATGCAAATTGAAATCTTTGTTTTAGGTACTTTTGAACACAGTACTAGCCTTATTTAAATTTAGTTACAAATAAATTAAACGAATTCGATACAATAATGTATTGGTTACTATGACCTATATGTTAATAATTCGCCATTAATGTGTTTAGAGTACCTAAAATGCATACTCGATTCCAATTTCCAATATTGCATGAATCGAGCTTCAAGAGTAACCCCACTGTTACAGTAAATCGTAAACGAGTGGTTCGTACATGTCAATTACCACCGATCATCCCCGTAGTTTGGGTTCGATGACCAACAAATGCAGGCACTTGTTTGATGAATTAATTCCTGTATTAGTATTTTTGATAAACGGGAATAAGGATAAAATTTGGGATTTTAATAAATTGATGTAATAACTGTATTACGCCCGTATCCCCAAGGAGGTAGGCAGATACAACCAAGGCACGCAAGATTAGCCCGAAGACTGTGTGTGCCCCATAATGTGATATGTGGCAAACCTATCGCCAGATGGAGACGTCGCTGTAGTAACTACTGTTTTTATGCCAGGTGCCTATAGATGCGAGTCGTTTTGTTTACGAATGGGAGTTTTCTCTACGAATAGTCGTTCTGACTACGGTCGTTAGTTATGGACTGTTATTTTGAAATATTTTTGTGTAACGCTTCGTCACTTTTAGTAAAACAATCAATGGTAATACTAACGGATTACGGTTCGTCGATCATAGGAACCGAGCTTTAACTGACTTAAGCCCAGTTCTTAAAATCAACGAACGGTAATGCGTTAGAATAACCATTGATTGTTTATCTAAAAGTAACGAAGCATTACTCATAGTTTCTTAAAATGCTTTGTGTTATCAATAGACAAAGAACGACCGTAGTTAGATTTTTTAATATTCGTATAATTCGGCATTTTATAACCTAGGCCCAAGAGTTTCCCTGAGAGAAAAATTTAAAGAAACCAGTATTCTAATTGTAGCATCCCAGTATATCTTTGAAAATTTAATATATTATGTTCACGGAAATTCAAGTTCATTTAAAAGAAATTGTGATATACACTGTGTCAATACAAGGAATAAAAATAATCTTGCTTTGCATGTGTCTCGTCTCCACAGAGTAAGTCATTCTTTCATGGGCCAATGTATACAGTTCTACAATAAACTTTCCAATTATATGAAAGCACATCCAATTAATAAATTTAAGAAATGTGTCAAATGTAAATTAAATGAAAAGGGTTATTATAACGTTGCTATATATTTAGCTGATAAGACTGCTTGGGCTTATTTGCTCCTCATGCCAATCCATTATTAGTAAAATATATCATTAATTATTGGAAACATATTTTAAAATAAGAAAAAAAAAAGACAAGCCCGCTGAGTTTCTTGCCGGATCTTCTCAGTGTGCCGGATCCGGATCCGGTGGTAGATTTATTATTGTATAGATGCGTCACAGGTGCCTCTTGTAGGTTTATGTGAAATAAACATGATTATTATTATAAAAAACTGCCGTTCATAAGCAAAAACGACTCGTTTCTTGGATATAAGAACCGGGCGCTAATAAACCGCAGGTACCTGGAGGAGCACAGCGAGTGGTTCGGCGAGATGTACTACGTGTCCGAGGGCGTGTCCCGCTCGCACTAACGAACAATGTGCGGCCCGCGCCCAGCTGTGATACGCAGAGACTATACAGTGATAGTGTGCTATGAACATATACTATTTATACTACTTGGTTTTTGTTTACCTCATTTGGAAAACGAAGGATGTTATCAGTTTGACGTGTCTGTGTGTGTAGCATCATAACTATTAAACGGATAGGCCGATTTCGATGCACCCTGTTTGAAAGCTGACGTGATTGAGTTGGTTCTTAGCTACATTACATATATGTTTCGTAGAGTTATAAACATGAGAATTGTGTTTAACAAATTAGTTATATTTATGAGACAGCGAACAGTTTCACGGCCCCGATAGTATGGCAACCATGGTTTATAGACATCATGGGTGTTACAGGTGAATACATGTCTTGTGGCCGGATTAGGCTTGTTGAGTACCAGCTAAATAATCATTATACATACTTATTTTCCCGCCAAGTCCCTTACGGGGCGACAGAGTATCGAGTTCCAAACCTCACGGTCCTGGCAGACCAGCCTTGCTTCCTTCACATTCATTACCCTTTTCATACAAACACGCCGGTTTCGTAGATTTGACACCGCCTTCGGCTAACAGGCGAGCGATTTGATCGTGGAATATCAACCTATTGTATATGACCTATTGTATTGTATGTCATAATAGTGACAAATATTCGAGATGGTGGATCTCTACACAAGATTTCTGTACAGAACTTGGTAGTAGCCCACAATTTAACCTATGCTCGCTTCTTACCAGCTTCCACGCAGAAAGGTAAATGGTCTATTCTACTCAACAAAGACAGACCACTACGAAAACCTTGAAAAGTTCAGTTCAACGCGTTGCCGGCATGTGTTAGTTTACCAGCAAACTGGGATACGATAGTGCTAAGCACTAATGTCTCGTTGGCAGAAATGAGGTAGTCGTATCAATCCAGGCAAGTTATCTGATTCCTCAGGTCACGGTTTTGGTGTCAAAAAACCATACAAGGCGAGTAAGTTTAGATGGGAGAAAAATGATGGAGGTAATGCTAAGTTTTGTAAAATAACTCAACATATACAAGAAAATATTGTGAAGCTGGAATCCGCAACAAAAATACTACCTTATAACTTTAAAATAAAAATCAAAGTTAAAAAAAATCTTTAATCAAATAATCACAACATATTTAAATTCACTTTTATAGTAAATTAGACGAACGAAACATTGTTAAGGCACAGATCATTTAGACAGAAAAAAAATCTCAAATTGTATTCAGCCACACGCGGACGAACCTGCGGGCCTAAGTATGAATGTAAAATACATGCTCATTAATAAAAAAAAACACTTGTACCTCCACACATTACATTGTTGCAATTAATATATTGTACAAATGTTTAAAAAAATGTATCCACAATAGAGTTCTAACAATCGCCGATGCGACCGATAGTAAATATTAAGTTCGTAAAATTATTTCACCGGCGTATTTTCACTTAATAGTAGCACTTTTTTTTTGAAATATCACCGAAAGGTATGTTTTCTATACTAATAAAGATTAAATGTTTGATTTTTTGGTTGAAATGAATAGGCTCCAAAACTACTGGACCGATTTCAAAAATTCTTGCACCCTTACAATGCTGCATTATTCCTGAGTGACATCGACTTTGTTTCATCAAAATCGGTGCAGTAAAAGCCAAGTTACGCAGGCGAAACTGCGTGAAACTGCTAGTATTAAATATTCCTCATTAAAATAAAAATAACTCTTAACCGCATATTTGACAAACAGTGAATTTCTTGTAAATTTTTATACGCGTTTTTCAGAATATTTGAATAAATGAACTCTTATAACGCACAAACTTACAAAAAAAGTTAATAAAAATAAGTGTTATTTAAACAACATAAATTTATTAGTTTCTAGTACACAAAATGCTGTCTATAGTCAACGCTATTTCTAACAGGTAACCGTTTTACTGTATGTGTGTATGAAAACTATTTATTTAATTAAAGAGATGAAATTAAAAGTAAGATAACATTAACCTTTTAACGGCCGTGGTCTGAAAAATAACCAACATGTAACTCGCACCGCCGCCGTCTTAAAAATAAGACTAATTTTTTACTGTTGTTTTGGAAGTGTTTGTCTATTTTCAAAATTTTGTCAATGAAGGACTGACAATTATTTTAAATACCAATTATAGAGATGGGGCAGTTATTGTACAGTATGACTGACAGATATTAACAAAACCACACCGATTTTAAATATTTTTTACATACATACATATCTTCACGCCAAGTCCCTTACGCCTACCCGGCAGAGAGTATCAAGTGCCAGACCTCACGATCCTGACAAACCTGTCTTGCTTCCTTCACATTCATAACCCTTTTCATACATACACACATAAATATTTTTTGTAAGCACTAATTGGTTTAAATAGTTTTTATATGATCGGCGGTGGAGGCAACTCCAGTAAAAATGCTACGGCGGTTAAAAGGTGTAGTTAAACTAAAATAAACAAAATACACGGTTTAAACGAAAGTGAATATAAAAATGACATAAACGCAACTAGGGCTTTTCAAATGTGTTTTTACTCAAGTTCTAGTTTTTTTTTTGTATTCGAAGTCAGCGAACAAAAATACGGCTTTCCTGATGGTAAAAATCAAACGTGGCATATAAACACCATAGATGTTACAGGTGCGTTGCTGTCCTGAGGCCGTTAGTCAAAGTATAATATTTGTTGCGACCATAACTGTACCTCTCGGTGTTAATTCAAAAATAGCACCCCATCATTATATGGGAAAGTCAATTTCAAAATTTGAATCTAGAATTTGCTCGTGATGTCAAAAGGCCAGTATTATTACAATAATGTCAATATTGACATTATTCAGTGTGCAGTAAAGTCGTATTTTGCATTTATACATTCTATCATAGAAACAATACTGGTTTAGGACGTCACCGTAAGAACCTCTGAACCTGGCTCATGTAGCCTGTGCACACTAGTGGGGTAGAGCTGCAGACACAGCGATACAGATATAGCCTTACGCGTATTAAGTAGAGATAAGAGAAAACCATCGTCTACAAACTCCATAGATGTCACACCTATCGTGATCTTCGACCATGAGTCAAGTTTACCAATTGCTCTACCCTAAAACACGGTACACGAAAATTACAAGTATTAATGCTATGGCAGATTGAATACGTAAAACGGTGGTAGACAACCAGGCGAGCTGTGCAGCATTACCACCTTAACACTGTCTGCACTGGTAATCCAGCAACGTAAACTACTAGATGACGACCAGCGGGGCGATGGGGTCGTCACATCCCGACGCCGACAAAGCTTGATGTGAAGTGTAGGAGTGGTGCGCACTAGAGGTGGTGGTTGAGCCGCCGTATGACCCGGCAGTAGTCCCGCTCGAGCGCCCCGTAGTGCGCGGCGAGACGCGCCTGCGTCTCCCCGAGCCCCGCGGCGCTGGCGGTGGCCGCGTACTCCTCCGGCTTCAGCACCTTCTCCAGCTTCTTCATATCCAACTTCTTTTTCTGAAAAAATACCCAAAAAATAAAACTCCAAATAAAGATCGTCTAATGCCCGGTTCCTATATTCAAGAAACGAGACGTTTCGCTTACGAAAGATAACTTTTTTACTATTCGTAGAAAAACTAACTACGGTGGTTCGTTATTGATTGTTAACTCGGAATATTTTATGAAATTATGAGCAACGCTTTGTTAGTTTTATGCAAACTACCAATGGTTTTACTAACGGATCATTAATTATAGGAACCGGGCTTAAGCTGAAATGACGCACCCCACTACTTGAAACATTATACAAATTTTAACACAGCACAAATACAAATGTATTATACTACAATGTATGGTAAAAGGATTAGAAATCTACGTGATTTGCTGTACCCATGCGGGCGACTCGTCGCTTATGTCTACTACTTAGTCTTATATATGGTGTAAGTAACAAACAAACAAACATTCATCTATATTCTTGAATATAGATATATTTTTCTCGTGTTAGTCTGGCTCCTTTGTGGAATAGACCATCTGTAATCCCGCCAGGCATCTCGTTAGACGCGATCATAAGTTACATAGGTGATTAATTGCAAGGCCACTGGTGGTACGGATTGGGATTATGTTCCGATCAGGTAAAGTAGCCAGCATGATTTGCCCAACGGGCCTAACACCTCAACCACACGACAACGACGCACCCATAACATCTAAGGTGTTTATAGGCCACGGTTGTATTACCATTTTGAGATGCGTGCTTGTTGTTGTTGCAGTCTTACGTCATAAGATATAGAAACGAGGCATATGTTGCTGCAGGCAGATCAATTTTTGCCAGTTCAGTAGTATGTACTTATGTTAAATATCTTCAAGCCCATATTCCCGAAGAATTTGGCAGAGGCACAACGAGGGTACCACGACTTGCCAGACACCTTGAGTCCCACAATGTGATAAGTGGCAAGCCTATCGCCAGCCGGGCACATATCCAATCCCGCGCAACGTTATTTTTATTAGAAAATTGAAAATACACATTTTCTAATTTTTTTTATTACCCGACCCGGGTTCGAAACCCGGACCCTCAAGAAGTCAAGTCCGACGCCCGACCGTTAGACAACAGAAACTATGTCAAGATTACCTGAAACGGTGCATTCAGTCTGTTTTTAACTTCTAATCTATAATTTAAGTAGGCGGCTTTGTCCGAGGTGTTTGTGTTCTTCAAACGTAAGATCTCATACACCCTCCGAGCTTGTTTCTTGTTTATTTTGAACTTATTACGTGCCTGGTTCTCCATCTCAACTGTGAAACTGAAATATAAAATAATTCTCTTTTCATTTATTAGAAATTTCAATTTTAATAGAATAGAAAAGCCCACATGAAACTGAGTGATATTTCTTTTCTTTTTTCTTTCTTTAAGTTTTGGCAATTTAGTTAGTATTTCGCCAATAGTCAAGTAGAAATTTGCATCTAATTAAATAAAATTAGCATTAAATTATAATTAGTCATAAATCGTCAGTAAGTCATGTCAAGGTCTTGGGTAAAGCGGTGGCCTCATTACTCAAGCTCGTGTAATGAGATTTGGTGGCAACGAGGAAATACATAATACGCTAATTTCTTCATAATTATTTCATTTGTGCACTTTCACTGAACAAAATTGTAAAAATGCCACCGAAATTGACTAATTTCATTAAATATACTCACTAAATTCAATATATCTTAATATAACATACACACACACTCAAAAGACTCATGTATGTATGACACACAATATAATAGGTACATGCTTGCTGGAATTACGATATAAGCATAGAGAATTATATCACAGTTTAGTTTTTTTGTATATCAGTGTGTCTTTGTTTTGATACATATACTATAGGATAAATAAATATTCTTAATTGACTGAATAACTCAAAATGCCACCAGGTTGGCAACGCACCATTACCACTTTTGGTGTCTCAATGCGGCGTGAATTTATTACCATCAGGAAATCCGTCTGCTTGTTTACCTTCTAGTATCACAAAAGAAATTAACAGCAAAGGATTACTTTTTTTAAAGTATTTTTTTACATGAGAACTTTCGTCATATTTTTGAAAATATAATAGCATTCTAATGCTAATAAGGCTACATTTTAAAAACTGCTGGTTACACCTCATTTAATGAAATTTTTGTTTAAAGTTTTCATTTAAATGTCTATCTCTCTATATATTAATATGTGATGTGATGCCAAAACTTTGGACCCCTTTTTACGAAACTTGCGCAGACGCAGGAGCATAAAATTTGGCACACTTATAGTTTATGTGTAGGAGAAGTGCAGAACGCTAATATTTTTCAATAATAATGTTTATAAAGTACATTAAATCAATAAATAACACATTACCCACACTACCATGCATTTGACACACACAAACAAATATATTCATGTTAACAATAAAAAATCACAGATAGCGCACTAAAAAGTTTGGAAACAAAGTAGTTGGTCTTGAGAAATGAAGATGGCGTTCTTATCAACAAGATATTAAAATTTATTATGGTCGAATTTCGACCAATGGGCGAACGCTGGTTATTTTAAATCTTTCACTCTCCTCTTTTATAAGTTAGAGGGAGAGGGGCTTTATATTTTACCACCCCATTCATAAGTGTCTCAATTTATTGATTTTGAGAAAAAATATTTTAAGAATCTCTATCATTTTTTAAAAACCTGTCTACCGACACGCTGCCAGTAAGTATAGGTTTGACGAAAAAAATTGTTTCAGTTTCATGCATGGGAGAATCCCCTCTTTATCTAATATATAAAAATCTTGTGTCACGGTGTGCGTGATTGAACTCCTCCGAAACGGCTTGACCGAATCTCATGAAATTTTGTCAGCATATTGAGTAGGTTTGAGAATCGACCAATAACTATGTTTCATACCCCTAAGTGATGAAGTCACCTCACCCCAAATTTTTTTTACTAAAATCACATTAAAAATAAAACAGAATAACATCTGCCGGGTTAGCTAGATTTTGTATAAAAATTAAAAGCTGCTCACAGAATATATCTATCTACTAAAGTATAAATCGCGTAGTCCTAAAAGTTACACTTTGACTTGACTATGAAATTACTTACATACATATTTGGAATATATAAAGGTTTAATGTTTTGCCATTCAGCTACAGAAACCTAAGCAAAGGTATACTATTACTATATACTTACCCTTTCATCAATTTGGCAGGCTGGAATGCCGGTAGTGTTTCACAATTCCTAGCATCTACATAATCCCTTATCCTTTGGAAGTCCTCCGAGGGGTCCTCCACCGTCATGTCTAACACATCGGGTTGGATTATAAAATGTGAATATATGGCCTGGAAATAATATTAATAATAATTATAATCATAAAATTATCAATAACCTCTGACATATTCTATTTGTAATGTATCTAAGAAACGTCTCTATTCGGTCAGCTTTTCAGCAGTGGAACAAAATCGGTCCACGCGTTTAGGGAATTATGATGCCACAAAAAGACACATAGACATGTCAAACTCATAACACCATTCTCTTTTTATTTCAAAATTAGTGCATATAGTAGACAGTTGGGGTTTATATTATAAAACTTCAGACATGTTTATGAATTTACTTAAAAAATATGTTTTTACAGGTCTAAAGAGATGCTAGCCCAGGAGGTTTTTCCAGTGTCAACAGACTTTAATTTAAAAAAAATGATATACATTAAGCAACGCAGATACTTAACCTCTTCATACTTTGTAACGTTTTTTTTTTAAATTTATTGCATCTATGTTGCTTACTGTACAAACTCTTGGCAATTCAATAAAAATATGTACTGCAACGATTTTAGAAAATCTTATAAATTATTACAATAGCTGCTTTAGTTTCTGATAATTATTATTAAATTATCTTTGGTACATATAGTGTTTAGGGTATTTCATTGTCGTACAATGGTGGTAATTCTGCTGAGCACCAACTAAATTTATTTTAAATGTATGCTACCGTTTTCCAATAAAACTAAAAAAAGAGATGGAACATTTTAGACATGTCAGATTAGTCGAGGAATATATTGAAATTCTGTAAAAATGTCATGTACCATGCACAATTCATTTAAAATATTTAATCTAAGTTTTAATTTAAAAAATGTAATGTAACAGTTTTAATTTAATTGTTAATTTAATTAAAATGCTAATTTGATTTAATTAAATTTGTTTTTTTTAATTTAATTGTTAAGTTAATTTAAATTGTTAGTTTAAAGTGTACTTTGAGTAACACTTGACTAAGTTTTTTTATGTTTTGTCTTGATTGTTTGTATTAGTGTTTACTTTGTTGGTCCAATAAATAACGAAATAATATTCTAACTAATCTGCCAGCAATAAACGTGTTTTGTCTCTTTCTATTGTTGAAAGATTTTTTTTTTATTTTGAACAAATTTACCACCCATCTCTTCAAATATCATAATGATACACCAAGCTGTGAAAGTCGCGGGCGAAATAGTAGCTAGAATTTAATAAGTGGAAAAAGTGTATTTTTGAACCAACATTGAACAATATTATGCAACAAGGACCCAATGCACAAACTACAATATTACTACTTTTTAATTACGAAACTAAAATTAATTTTAAAATAATGCTCTCAATACATGTGGGATTGGTCAAATGTATTTATGGGCAATTTAGCATAAATTTAGCCCATGTTTGGTTTTTGGGTCATTTTCGCAAAACACACAGATTACAAATATAGCAAAGCATAGTGTCAAAATAAAAAATGAAATAATACCTGCAGAAGATGAGCACAAACACCGAGCTTGCGGAAAGGCGGCAATGTTAGTACCTGCATGTACAAGAGAAAGAAGAAATAATATAAAGTTTTTATGAACTAAGCACTGTTTTTTTTTTGGTATAAAGAGAAAAACAGCAGATACCGCTTTTACCATTGGAGGGCTGTGCAGAAAAATACCCGTCTAGGTATCCATCGCCTTACCTATTCCCGCAGCCATATGTCACCGCCAGTTTCATGTTCCGGTCTGGAGGATAGGGTAACTAGTAAACTCGCACAATAAGCGAAACATCCACGCTACAGGACAGCGACACACCTATAACACTATGAGAATTTTGCCTTTTATAAATTTAAAATTACAATCTTAATACTTATCAATAACTAGCTCTTTTCCGCGTGGTTAATAGTGTCACAATACTATTTTTCAGGATGAAAACTATCCAAGTTACCCTTTATGTATGTGCCAAATTTCCTGCAAATTGGTTTAGCAGATTTTGCGTGAAGGAGTAACAAACTTTTGGCATTTATAATATTAATAGGATAGGATAATCTTATTATCTTTAAAATTTGATAATGCTTACCAAGATTAACATACCAACATTTAACCAAAATCTATATATTATTTAATGTAAACAGACAGCTATGTGAAAACAAACCAAATTAATTAGTCATTTGAATGTTTTTATTTTATTTTATATAGACCATAATTCTAAAACCTATCACCACATTGGAACTTGGCTACTCACTGAAAAAAAACAACATTAGAAAAATCTGTGACGATGATGATGATTCATATAAAATATTTATGTTTTTTTTTCTTTACTTGACCTCTGTTAGCTTAAAGGTTGACTTAAGAGAATACTTAAACTTAACACCTTAAAGCATTAAGTGTCCATTTCATACTCCCAATAATTTTTTACGTATAGTAAAGCATAAATAAATAAGCAATGACCTGTGAGATCCTGGGGCGCGTATGTCTTGGGTAGGCGTAGTACCGGTACACTGTCGCGTACCCCGCTGTAGCGTACCGCATAGCCCCCGAGCTGCACGCGTACTTCTCGTACCTTACCGGACAACACACATTTACAATACTACCAGTAGGGTTAATTTTCAAACACGATTTCATGCAAATTGGAAATTGAAATCGGATATGTCATTACCAAGAGCACCTATTACTCTTACTATCTTATAATAAACATGGACTAACGTTGGTGTAAAACTATGATGATATTCTAGTCTGTATCACATTACAATAAAGACTATGATACCAGGTTGAACATAGGATTTTACTCCATGTTTATTAATAAGACGGTTCAACACAATACTGACGAATTAATAACATTTAGTTAATAATGAACAAAAAAAATATTTTAAGTATAAAAATATTTTAAATATTTTGGAACTAAATGTTAATTCTGCTAGTATTGTGTTCAATAGTATGTAACATACACATTCATACATACAATTGTTATACATATAGACTGGAAGGCAACATGCAGGCCAATTTCTTAATCTTAAGAAATATACGTCTTCTATACACAACAAAGTTGGTACAAGTTAAAATCTTATGACTGGATTGTTAAGTATCTTGCTAAGATTTACTTGCTTGAGTATATACTATTTTGTTCTTTCCTATTGGTCATGTATTGCATAAAAGTAAAAGTTTAAGTTTAGACTACAATCCATGCCGATGAAGTTACACTGTATGTCGTAATTGAAATGTAAAAACTTTCTTACTATTTCAACTGATACAAATGGCAACTTACACGGTAAAAAATGTCCATTGATCATCATCAACATCAATGAAAGAGGCGGCGTCCACATACCACATGAGAAAAGTTTGCAAGCGTTCATGGAATGCAAGGAAACCTCTTGTTGATATTTCTGTGTAGTAAACTTCAAATGTGCGCTTCTCCTCTGTATCATCTAAAAACAAAAACATACGTTTTTCGTCCGTTTGGACAAAGCAATGGACAGCCACAAACCATTCCATTATGCAATCTTAATCAGCTCTGTTTTAATATTTTTCAATTTTGAAAAAGCTAATTTTAATACTTAACCCATGAGACTTGATTAGTTCTATAACAATTAATTATAACATAACCAAAAACACTGAGTCATATTTGAAGTGTTCAAATTAAAATGTCTTACTATTTGTAATTGTAAAAGTGTGTTTCAGTGTTCCGTAAGGTTTAAATGTGTTGTCTTTTTCTATTAATGAAACAAAAACGTCTAAATTTTTGACATATCCAGGTGCTAGCACCTTCTGCAATGCGCCTTCGACGTCATCAGCTTTTAAACCTCCAGATTTGCTTGGTTCAATCTGTAATGGAAATTCAATTTAGAATAAAGTACTTGTGATTGTCACACAGATCACATCAAGAGTTATAAGAATGAAGAACGGGAAAAAACAACCACAACAAGGTTATTAAGTCCTTAAAAACATTTTTTATAACAATAAATAAAAAATTATCAGTATTTTTATTTATTTTTCTATCTTTGGTTATTAAATCACCATTGAATGGATGGAACAATTTCACTAATTATTGTTTAGTGAATGAAAATTATTTTTTGATACGGCACACCTGTTGGGTCAGCTGATATTATAAATTTATTGTAAACTAAACAGTTTCTAAGAAACATAAAATAGTTCATGGATGACCTTCAAAGACATTATTTTTATCATGTAAAATGTTTGTTGTGAGATATCTACCTTATCAGAATAAATTATTCCAAGGTATGTTTGTAAACTGGCAGCAGTGTAATACAGTTTGATCCTCAAATCCATATATCCAAAAATATTTTCATTCTCTCCAAAGACCTGATGACACATTTCTGGGCCAAAACTGGTGTCATCATCTTCAATATCTTCAACTGTCCTTACTGGAATGAGGAAAGCCAAATTAAATTAATTTAATCACCATTTTAGTCTGGGCCTGCTGAGTAGAACAGACCATCTGCCTCTCTGTCAGGTACCTTGTAACAGGGGAGCACAAGTTTAATATGTCTTTACCAATAAGTATGTTGGTGGTAGAGCGCAGTTCCGCAACATTTCAGGGTAGGTATTTGCATGGTTACCTATTGCTGCCATCTGAGTAGCCAGTAGCCACAATATGTCTAACATCCAACAGGGCATTGCTGCACCATTAACAACTATAGTGTCTGTAGTCCACGGTCGTCTCATACCACCAGATCAGTATGCTTGTTCAATGGCCTCACACACAAAAAAAATTCAAATGTATGTATTAATGCATTATGGGAAAACTTAGTATTTCTTTTTTTCTGCCATCTTTAGATCATACTGAATATTTTAGCTCTTAAAATTTTATTATATTTGTGTTAAGATTTTATTCTATTTGCACTAAACATTACTGGAGAAACATTAATGGGCAAATAGTTGAAGTTATGAGTAACTGTAGCAAATTTATATAATCTTAGTGATTATGTTTGAGTAATCAAAAAGCAAACTTTTATTAAAATAACATATTTTAATCCAACAGCTGCAGCAACAGCAACATGTATTTATTTTTTATTTGCATATAAATATTATACTGAATACGGAAAAAATATTGAATGTCCAAACACTTCTCCTTCTATTGTGCAGTTAGAAAAATATTATGCACTTCAAGAGGACAATTATATCAGGAATTATATGCAGAATTCTTTTTCTCATAATGAAGAAAGGCAAGCAGATAGATATTCAGATGGTAAGAACACCACCTACACACCAGAAGCTGACCTCTTAAGCCTAAGTTACTAATTTTATAGATTATTCTACCCTCCAAACATGTACACCGCAATGGTAAGTAATATTGACACATCTATGGAAAAACCAATACTGTAGTACCAAACCATTTAATATCACCTAATAAGTACATTAGTGGAAAAAACAGCAATCTTCATAGATTATTTCACCAGACTACTACACTTCTAGCAAACAAGTGGCTACTGGCTAATAAGAAATAGCATTTTCACACAGTATAGCTAGAAAATTATTTGTCAGGGAACGAAAACTGTAGAGGTATTCACATATTCTATTCTACAAGACTTTATTTGCACTAGCATCATATTTTAGCAACAATTTTTGGTTTTTGCTACCTTATTTGTTTATATAGGTAACATTGACGACAATTTATTATAGACAAGCTTAAAATGTAATAAGTTTTATGTGTAGTCTTAAATTCATAAAATAAAGTGATTAATCAAATTTAACAATGTCAACTTAAGTCTTGACAGACAACTACTACCAGTGGTTATAAGCTTATTCTATTCTGATGAGATAGTTTATTAGACTCAGCTTTGAAATGTACTAAAGCCGACCAAGAAAGTTACGTTACAAAATCAGGGTTTATTTACAAAACTGAAGATAAAATATTTGGAACCGATAGCTCACCTAACTTAATTTCCAGTACTTCGTTACCATCTACCACCAAATGATCCAAACCGTCCATCATGTTCAGGTTTAGACGATCATAGATGGATTTTACACCAGTCGTCTTCCCGCGCAAAGTTTCACCGCTATTGTAATCCCACCAGAAAAATAACCTAACTATTCTGGCTATGATTTAATTTTTCTTCACTAAATTTAAATATCTGTTCCTTTCTTTCAAGCAGTTAAATAAATCTATTAATATTTTTTTACGAAATTTAAACAATTTTTTTTCAGTTTCGATTTGTGCGAAAACAAAAATTTGATTTCTGACATTAGGCTAATGTTTTTTTTTTCATTTTATCCCAATCGGGGAAAGGCAAAGGATCTGTATCCATACAGCCACATCTTCTTTTTCTTGCTATATATTTTTAATTTATGTCTTCCATATTAATTCTTTATTTCAGTCATTAGTCACTATTTACACAGTTTTGTCTGGGTCTTGAGTAAAGCGGTGGTTTCGTTACACAAGCTCGTTTATGAGATTTGGCGGCAGCTAGGAAATTCACGATACACTAATTTCTTCATGATTATTTCATTAGTGCACTTTCACTGAACAAAATCAGACTAATTCCCACCTAAATTAACCAATTTTACTCATATTTTACATTAAATTCAATAATTGTGAAAAAATTACGACCATCTTCATTCACGATGGCGCCAAAACTCCCATCAGGCTAATGTCAATTATCATTTGTCAATTTAAAATGACACTTTCTTTCTTTAGGTAGGTATTGGCCTAAGTGTTAGTATTTTGCCACTAGTCAAGTAGACAATCAAATTTTATATCACTTATAATCAGTCATAAGTCGTCAGTAAGTCATGTCAGGCTCTTGGGTAAAGCGGTGGCCTCCTTACTCAAGCTCATGTAATGAGATTTGGTGGCTACGAGGAAATACATACTATATACGCTAGTTCCTTCATGATTGTTTCATTTGTGCACTTTCACTGAACAATATTGTACAAAATGCCACCAAAATTGACTGATTTCACTCAATATTAACACGAAAATCAATAATTATGAAAAACATAGAAAAAAATACATAAAATTTAGAACTAAAAGATTTGAATAAAAGTTCAGCCTATCTCAGATACAAAGCTCACCCAAAAAGGAACTGATGAAGTAAATTAGAGACTTACCTATAGTGCATAATTAGTTAAGTAAGAATACATAATAGCTAACTATTTAGTACTGAGCATACATATATTATATACATTAAACCCGCGAAAAAAGACGGGTTGCGCTCCGGGAGTGACCGCAGAAGTGAAAACTTGAATATTAACGTTGTGCATTTTTGATATTTTGGAATGGATAGGGAATAATTTTGCACGAATTGCTTTAATTATCAGTATGATAGTACTATCATTTAATATGTGGTAGAATACAATATTCATTTATTGCGCTGTTCTATACAAACATGACAACACGAACGTTAGCGCAAGCACCCTGTGCCGTCTAAGCGAAACAGCATACATTTTCGCCGCGCCGTAGAAAAAGAGGGGGATACTTCCTCTCCTAAGTCGCGCCGCGCCCGGTTTACTCTCCATCCGTCTTACGCATTTTCGATCGTGTCCTGACGTGAGTTTAGAAGTTTTTACCCATTCCAAAAAAAGTGCGCAATGCCGCTAAAGAAGTTTTAACTTCAAAAACAAAAAACAAACGATATGTACAAAAAATAATAATAAACCATTCAACTGACATACCATAAATACATACACTTGCATACATAAATAATTTTGAAAAAATGTTTATTTTCCAAATATTCACTTTTCTTTAATTTGCTTTGCAATAAATACACATCAGACTATGTATTTGGACTTTGAATTCTTATTTTACATTTACATAATATGTACACACATACCATACATAATATCTTCACATCATGTCTATAATATGGTAAGCAGAGTCTCAAATGCCAAATCTCACGATCCTTGCAGACCTTTCTGGCTTCATCCACATTGATTACCCTTTTTAAACAAACACACCGGTTTCGGCCACTCCTCGGATAATACCCAACCAATTTGATCATGGAATGTCAACCTAGCTTTTATTAAGTATCTACATCTATCCACATTCGCAATGTATATCTGCCTTATCACTCTATCATCTGCTATTCTTTCCACGTAACCGCAAAAACGGAGCATGTCTTTTCTCATGTAAATACCAACACTTTCTTTCAATTCCACTATTTCTCGGGTCTCAATGTTACCAGAGATTAGTAAATATTACGAATGCGTTTAGCAAGTGTCACTCCACAAATTTTCCTTAGTACTCTCATTTCGACCGCATTTATCCTACTTTCATGCATTTTCTAATAAATTCAACTCTCGCTTCCATACGACAGTGTTGGGGTAAGCACAAAATTATCTAAAGCGAGTCTAGCACGTTGATTAAAAACCTCGCTTTAAAACAGATTACCCAGCGCACCATTCACCCTATTCCCTGTATTCCACACCCTCATTTCTACGTCCGCAGTGTACCTCCATCACTGCTAAATGCAAAATCGAGCTATTATACAATTTCATTGACTTGTTCCAGCACTACATAATCAACTTAAACTTGTTCTGACTACATCTCTTTCACATTACATACATATGTACAAAACTTGTAATTTTTGGTAAAACCAACTGTTTTTTGTTTATTGTTATTTAAAAAAACATTAAAGTCGTTCAAAAAAATCTTCAAATAATAGGCTTTGAAAGTTAAATCAACAATAACTTAAAGTACATTCATCAGATTTATGTTATTGAATAGCTCTGTACTATTTTTATTTTAGCCTGTGGTCAGTAATCTGACCGTGGCACATTTATTGGGCAACACCAAATCATTATGTGACGTCATTATGGCCTGGTTGGGTTAGGTTTGCTTGGAAATTTTTGTTTTAAATCTTGTATTTTAGTGTATTATATGTTGTGCTGCTTATTTTAGAATAGTAATATAAATACCTCAAACAGTAGCAGTAATCCTGGTGCCAAGGAGTGAATATCTCGGCGACATTTCTGGCGAAAATGAATCGCCATGAAGGTAGGTAATGATAAATCAAAATTTGTGTGATGCTATTGTCACTATTTATTTTTCGTTAAAATCTAAACATTCGCACTACTATGTTAATCTCATTGTTTATTAATAAAACGACGAAGTTTAAAATAAGTTTTCTTTTAGATTTAATTTCAATGTGTATTGACATAATTTCAGGAGTCAGCTGTGATTCGTGTTTAAAAAATAACTTCAGAGGACGACGATACAAATGCCTAATATGCATCGATTACGACTTATGTGCCGCTTGTTATGAAACTGGGGCGACGACAAATCAGCATACTACAGAACATCCTATGCAATGCATACTTTCAAGAAGTGATTTTGGTGAGATTCTGTTTGTTATTGACAAGATGTATAAATAGTTTCTCAATATCTACTAAAATATCCCTTCATCTTGTCCATTTTTATTACATTAGAATGACATGCAATTATAACTGAGAATTTTTAGGATTATTTATTTAAAATAGTGAAAATTTATTTGTTTTCTATGTATCTAATTAATATATAAGCAGAGCATAAGTTTAACATCTAAAAGCAGTACAAGCTTAACACTGTCTTAATTTGGCGTGTGAAGTTGTTATTTTCTTTGTATTACCATATTAAATTTTCCTAACATTGTTAAGCTTTGAGGTCACAGTAAGGCTTCAGTACTTTACTTTGTTACGAAGCAGTTAAAGTAGAGTTGAGAGAAGAAAAAAATTAACACTATGTTTTTATTTTAGTCATTGTTAACACAGATCTTTTATTAAACTAGTAAGTTGACAAAATAATCAATTGACTATGCCATTGTAATGTTAATTAAATTGTGTTTATTAATTGTTTATTCTAATTTTAGAAGTTTGTAAATAAAATTATTAACAAATGTACCCAAATTGCTGTGTATCAGCAGCTTAAAATATTGACTGCAATAAGTACTGTTTGAATTTTATTTAGGTCATCTTGAATAAGATTTCTATTTAGTCTTTGTTTTGAAAATTGTTTTGAAATGCAGAAACTGTTAAACTAATTGAAAAAGAAATTGCTTAAGCTACCTCTTCATTTTATTTCAAACTGCATTAGTTGCATATTTATGTTGATTATATGCTTAGGTGTGACTTGGAAAAATTATGTGTGAGTTTTGTATAATGAATATCTGTATGAAGACCAAATGGAGGTGTCCAACCAAATTCAGAAACTGTTAAACTAATTGAAAAAGAAATTGCTTAAGCTACCTCTTCATTTTATTTCAAACTGCATTAGTTGCATATTTATGTTGATTATATGCTTAGGTGTGACTTAGAAAAATTATGTGTGAGTTTTGTGTATTGAATATCTGAATGAAGACCAAATGGAGGTGTCCAACCAAACGCAGAAACTGTTAAACTAATTGAAAAAGAAATTGCTTAAGCTACCTCTTCATTTTATTTCAAACTGCATTAGTTGCATATTTATGTTGATTATATGCTTAGGTGTGACTTGGAAAAATTATGTGTGAGTTTTGTATATTGAATATCTGTATGAAGACCAAATGGAGGTGTCCAACCAAATTCAGAAACTGTTAAACTAATTGAAAAAGAAATTGCTTAAGCTACCTCTTTATTTTATTTCAAACTGCATTAGTTGCATATTTATGTTGATTATATGCTTAGGTGTGACTTGGAAAAATTATGTGTGAGTTTTGTATATTGAATATCTGTATGAAGACCAAATGGAGGTGTCGCAGAGGCAAAGATTAGGAATGTGATGATGCCATTGTTTACTAGCAGTAATATGGTAATTTGTTAAGGTTACAAGATTATTTCATTTGTGCAGATAGCCATTAGTTAGGTGATATAAATGCTGTGCAGGATTGCTACTTGCCAAGATTGGTTAATTATTCCTGTTGTCTATTATATAGTACACATGAGTAAAATTTTGTAAGTGCATTTTATATGACAATGGAAGTTCAATCCCCCAACAGTAAGAAATACAAGTCATGTCATAGCATTTTATTATTTTTGTTGACAACACAATGTAATGACTAATTTTATATATGTTAGCTCAAATATTCAAGCACAAGTGAAAACACATATGTTTAAAAAGTACATATTACTACAGTTTAGCATAAAATAAGGATTGTCATTCCCCTATCTTCGAAGATGTAGGCAGACGTACAACCAGGGCACCTATGCTTAGCTGAACACTCTAAATCCCACAATGTGATAAGTTGAAAGCCTCTCTCTAACTGGGCATAAATCCAATCCCAAGCATTGTTATTATTAGAAAATTGATAAAACACATTTTCTTTTGGTTGTCCGACTTGGGGATCAAACCCAGGACCTAATGGAGTTAAATCTGACACCGGACTGCTAGACCACAGAGCATTTAAACATCTTCATTAAAAGAATGTTTATTAAAATAATATGAAATAACTTGAGACTTTTTATTAATTTATAGATCTGTATTATGGTGGAGAAACTCTTGCGTTAGAACAACCACAGGCATATACATGCCCATATTGTAACAGAATGGGCTTCACAGACACAGCTCTCATGGAACATGTGACGGCAGAACATGCAGATACTAACCTTGCCGTAAGTATATTCATCCCTAATAATAATATAAATGCAAATGTAAATTTATTTGTTACAATTTCACACTAAAATCACTTAACCAATCAATCATGAAACTGTGCACATATTCATGGAGGTATTAAAAATAACACAGCTCTAATGCAACTGGTGGGTAAAAGCTAGTTTATTATTATTTTGTATTACTCTGAATCTGTAAATAAATTAGCAAGATCTGGGGCCTCGAAAATTAATTCAGTTTAACCCCTTTGTTTAACTTTGTAGGTATTTATTTGTAAAACAACTTCCTTTGTTTTATCCCTTAGTTTTGAAAATGTTTCCTTATCTGCCTTATTTTGTACTAGTTGGCAATGCATGCAACATCCCCAGGTTGTGTGGATATCTGTGATACCAGTGATCACTTAACATAAATTGACCCAATAGCTCTTTGCATCCTCCAATAAAAAATCGCAAGATATCTTGTCTTGTGGTATATATGTGATGGATTGTAAGTATAAGAAAGTATTTTCACGCCCATATGCCAAAAGTGGTATGCAGAGGCACAACCAGGGCACCCACAACTAACCAAAGAACCTAAGTCCCACAATGTGATAGGTGGGAAGCCTATTGACAACTGGGCACATATCCAATCCTGGGCAACATTATTTTATTAGGTAATTGAAATTATATATTTTCTATTTTTTTTTGTTGCCCGACCCGAGGATAACCCGGGACCCCAAGAGCTCAAGTCCGACACCAGACCGCTAGACTACAAAGACGATTGTTATAGAATATATCTAAATCTTTTCCACTCATTCAATACAAATTATGAAGAAGAGACAGTAACTGTGTTCTATTGATGTTATAAAAGCCACTGTGACATGGGTGTTATCTCTTTCAACTGGAACATGATGATGGAAGCGTTGACATTGTGAAGGTTGAAAAAAATAATTCTAAACTAAGCCAATCCAGGCAAATTGTTGCAGGAATCCACCATCTTGTAATCTATGGCTAGTGATTTAAGTCAGTCAGTTTTCCGTGATGGTTGCTCGAGGTCTAGGTTGGCAACGCACGATTACCACCTTTGGTTTCTCTAGGCGGCGTGAATTGCTTAAAACAAGGAAATCCGTCTGCTTTCAAAAATATACCAAAATGACTATTTTACTCCATTAGCAGCTGAGGGCTTTCCTTAAGAAGTAAAATATTTTAACAAATGTTTTTCTTAATTTCAGGTTGTATGTCCAGTGTGTGCCTCAATGCCCGGTGGAGAACCAAATTTTGTCACTGATGACTTTGCTGGTCACTTGACACTCGAACACCGTACAGGACCTAGAGATCTCATATCTTTTCTGATATCCTTTGAATATTACAATATAAAATAATTAATTTTAGTGCATAAAAAATAGCCCTAAAAAACGTGTGTGTGCAATTCACACACGATAGAAGTGAAACTTCAGTAAATTGACAAAAGAATGAGATGAATATATGTTTGTGTCTCTTACCTGCAAAAGAATGAGATGAATATGTATTTGTGTCTCTTACCTGTCGTTTTTCCGTTGCACCCGTTTTGAAATCACAACGATTCTAAAGAAGTTTCACTTCAAAAATATGATGATAGATTATTTGACAGTCTACAAAATCAAAATGAAGAAGTAATTTTTTCTACTTATACTATGTCGCCACCCATATTAACCATTTAATACATTTTTTTTTTATTTAACTGAAGACATCTCCAAACCCTATTTGAACCATTTTTATGAAGCATAGATTTAAGTTGAATTCTGTTTTGCAATTGAATTGGTATTGCTATTTATGTCATGATTTTGATTCTACCTGGTTTTCCCTACATCAACACTAGCCAGTACTTACGTTAGCAGCAGAATATCACAGTCTAAGATTAGAAATGCACCCTTAATTATTGTTTTTGAAAGGCAAATAAGCCTACGAATCTCCTGATATATTAAAGTCACTGAAAACACACCACCTGGATATATTAAAGATGCAAGCACTGACTGGTAGTAGAAGTAGGTAGTTACCAGTTTGCACTGGCATAACATTTTTTTCCTTTATGTTTATATTGATTCCTTTATGAGCTAGGCACCACACAAGGCATTATAGTTCTTGTTTAAATGTGAACTCACTCGCGTGAACATTGACAGTTGCCTATTCACCTATTGTAATGTTAAGCTGATTTCTTCCAATTTGATGTATACAATACCTAGTGTAAAAGGCATTGTCTCTGTTTTGTACTGGTACGGTGTGGAGGAGGACCTCACGTGGGTGAGGATAGTTTTTTTTTAATAAGTCAATAAAACATAAATCCGCATGAGACTTGGCGTGAAGATATGCATGTGTGTTTAATAATAAGTATACAACAATAATACCTGAGCGCGTTTGCACGACGAACCGAGCGGTATCCGGCACGGCGGCGTGCGCCGTATGCCGGCGGCCGGCCGCGGCGTGAGCCGGGCGCGTCGCACCAACATGCAGTTCAGGTACCTACGGTAGTCCGCTTTCTGATACTTATGCTCACATACACACTACACACTACTCATTACTCACTACACCGTTGCCGCTCGGCTCGGCGACGTAGACTCCTTGCTCGGACGCGTCTAATCCCTTCTATAGTAATAAGAAGCAGCACCAAGTTGAAATTTGGTCTATTGGGAGGCAGCCCTAGATGCTGACGTATGTTCGATTCATGGAGAACCCTGCTTTGCCCCAAAGTCAAATGACTATCAACTACATACTTTCATCCCCTATTGTAGTACTTTGGGGATTAATTTTTTTTCAAAAAATAGCCAGTGTTTGAAATCGGATCTTTAGCTATATACATATAAAATTTCATCAACATCGGTTCAATGGCTTAATATGGATTATCCAGTTCATACAAAATCTAATAATATAAAATACTACATTGAGTTTTCAAATAGATGTGTCGAAACAAGCGCCGTTGACATTCTGACACTAAATTTCTCTTTTTATTATAAATATATATAAATACATAAATAGATATGGGATAAATTTCACAAACATGTTGTCATCTCAATGTTCATCACACAAATATCTGCTCCCGTTGGGAAGCGAACCCGAGCCTTGCGGTTGGTCGATGTAGTTACGCATGTACGCTAACCCCTCATCCATCGAAGCGGTCAAATTAATTAAATAAAAGAAAGCTGATAGTTGGTTTGAGGAAAGAAAATATTGTTCTCATTAACCCTTAGAAATTTCCCCGGATATACAAATGAACTATTCTTTTAGTATTTGCGATTTGATTGGTCTGGGCGTTGCTAGGTTAATGACGTCACTTTTTTAACGCGATTTTACTGCAAATATTAGCTATGTTTAGCTTTTTATTACTACCTCTAAAGTTAGAAGTACAGGCCTTTGTTCTCATTAGAATCTTTATACGGTATGATACTAGCGATACTCCGGTACACTTCAGTACAGTCAGAAAGGGAAAGTAAATAAAAATTCCTTGAACTCGATTGTATATTGTCAAAATTTTAGCTTATCCAGTGCAGAAATGTTGGAGTTTTTTAAGCACATAAACTAATTTAACAAAAATCTCGTATCAGGGTGTTTCATGTAGTACTTGGGTAGAAATTGAAATAGATCTTTGATAACGTAATTCATACTGTTCGCGTTGAGAAATACTATATATGGCAATACAATGTTTGCCGAGTAATCTGGTCTTAGATTTAAAAACTTCTAAGCTAGTCTCGGGACGCCTGACGGAAGTGATAACTGAAAGTCTTAAACTAGTATAAATTGTACTGTTTAAAACATTTGCGAAGAGAGAAGCGTTTGTCAGAAATACGGGTAGCAGTTACAGTGAGAGGAGCCTGCCTATGGTGGCTGTTGTATGTGTAAGAGAAGACAGACTGGCTCCATAACGCGTTAGGTCACAAAGCTTTTTACCCTCCCATAACAAGTTGTCACTTCAAAATTATTTTGTGATATGGTGCTTTACTAACATTTTTAAAATAAACTAGCCAACTCGGTGAACTTCGTATCGCTTGACATTAACAGTTACTAACAGTTTGTATGGATTAATCCTGCATTTATTCCGGTTTTTCTTTTCATAAGAACCTTCTGATAACGCCATTAAAAAAAGAATTAGCAAAATTGGTCCATCCGCTTAGACGTGATGCGATGAGTTCGCTAAAAGGGGAATATTTTTTTATAAATATAGGTAGATATAAGTATATTTCGTGTAATGTAAAAAGTAGTATTGTCAATAGTATCGTTTGTCCGGTAGACTTGAGCAGTAGTGTGTGTTTGTGTGTGCAGTACGAGCGGCGGCATATCGTCGCTGTCACCGTCGGCGCGGGACGCGGTGGTGGACCCCATCGCGGAACTACTGTCGCAGCTGTCGGGCGTCCGGCGCGGCGCCGCGCAGCCCGGCACGCCCAGCCAGCTGCAGCAACTGCAAATGCAGTTGCAGCTCGAGCGCCAGCAGGCCACCGTGAGTATACGCTCCTCACTTTATGCGCATTACATAACATCACACATCACAGCAATCGTTCAAATTCAAATATGTATATAGTGTACCAATTCGAATTTTGATGTAATTTTATTTTCTTGCTTTTAACTTTCCAGCAATTATTTTTATTTATGACATGACAAAACCAACAAGAAGCCGTATTTGTTTACTCACATTTACAATTATTGCTTGGAATTGATATTGAAATGATTTTAAAAAATATGATAAAAATTTGGGTGTGTGTACATGCAGGCGGCCCGGCAGCAGCTGGAACGGCTGCCGAGACGGCCCGCGGCCGGCAGCAGCAGCGCGCCCCCGCCGGCGCCGGCGCCCGCAGCCGTGCCGCCGCCGCAGCCTGACGCCACCGACTCGCACTTCCTGCTCTCTGCCTTCCTCGGTAATTATACCAATACAGATATTGCTTTATTTAGTCAGCAAATACAATTTACAATTTTTTTCCCAAAAATAATATCTCGAATCTGAAAAAAGTGTTTTTGAAATTTAAAACACCGTTTTCATCTTATTTTACTGTTATTCAGAACTCCATCTTTACATATAAAAAATAAAGTGTGTCTGATTTCAAAAGTATTTTATGTGCTTATATTATACATGCTTTTTTGTTCTAATGTCTGAAACGCCTTAAGTGATTTTAATGGAAGGGTTGTGGGATACTTTTTTTAGGAATCCTCGTAAAATTTACACAGGAAAAAAACGCGACTTTATTGCCACACAATCAAAGTCCCGCAAACATCTAATAGATAATGTGTTTATTCAACTAAATCGATGACTTTCACTTTGTTTCTGTGAAAGATTTTCTAACAATTACACATCATTTTTTCTTAACTTTCACTGCCTTTTAGCTTCACCGTATTTTGTCATTTTATTTGGAAATTTAATTTTTTTATTTCTGGAGTAGTCATAGACTACGCGGTTTTAATTTTGTCATTAATGTTTTAAATATAAGACTTGCTATTATTAATATTTGAACAAAACTGATTCTGAAAGTTGTCTCTGAATAGGTATACTTATGAACAAAGATTTCATTTTTGCATATCAAACCTTAATCACTTGACTTATAGTTGTTTTTGTACAAAGCAACGTACCTGCGCAGTTTACTGCGCTTTAGCAAGCGAAAACAAAACTGTTTGAAACTAGTTTTTGACGGACGGTTTTGAGGTGCCGAATGTGCCATCACGGGTTCAAATATCATTATAGTAAAATATTTCTTTTTGAACATGCATAGTACATTACTGTTAGGGACTAATGATTTTTGCAGTGCTCAATGTACATGATAAAGGCGTTTTAGTAGATGTCTGTAACGTGTTGCGTCAGGTTCGTCGAGCGGCACGGAGGGCGCGGAGACAGAGTCCCGCGCGGCGCTGCTGCGGGGCCTCATGCTGGCGTCCCTCGGCCGGCCGCCCGCCCCGCCGCCGCCCGCCCCCCGCGCGCCGCCGCCCCCGCCCGCCCCCGCGCCCGACACCCGCCTCGCGCCCCCGCCCGCTGCGCCGCCCCCGCGCACCAAACCACAACCGCGGACCAAGGTATGCGACGCACACGCCCGAACGCACATTCATACATACTGACACCTACACACCGACGATAACATACTTGTTAAAAAGAGGTAACTGTATTTACGAATATGAACATAGTAAAATATATACAAAAATGAATTATTTAAAAAATATATATTGACATAGGTATATTTGTATTGGACACATATACCTATGTTGATACTTGTACTCAAGTGAACTCATAAGGGCAGTGTAAAGAGTTCGTAACCGCTAGGTATGTCTACGAGGATTGTGATAATTGACTCGCGATTCGACTCACAATCGAGTCTCGAAACTCTGCCTACGCCGCAAGTGACTTGGCGCAAAGTTATATTGGTATAGTTCACCCAAAACTTAAATGCGTATCCGAAGGAGTTAACATGTCGTTACCAAGATATCGTCGGGGATATGTGCGGGGAAGTGAGGGAGCGTATGACGCTCTCGCTTACACTTGTGCTTCGTCTCTTTTGCTTGGGTTAAATTGCACAAAACTCTTATTTTGTGTCATAAATGTGGTATTGTATATATACATACATACATACGTTAGGTACTAAATATCCATTGACATTTTAACAAGCACACAAAATATATAGTAACTAGAAGTAGAATGTGACGTGATTTTCTCTTTTTCTTGCACATTAATTGTCTTGTTTGTAAAAAATTTGATAATTAATATACTACAGTACACCAACAAACATGCTAAAAATAAGTTTTTAAAATGGCGCCGAAAGTTGATCTATCGTTGCACTCGATTGTACTCGTCAGACTACAGAATGAAGTTCGAACCGTGTAGTATTTACTTCGTAGCGTGTATGCATGTATGTGTGTACCGCAGGAGACGTCGGGGCGAGCCGTGGCGCAGGGCCGGCAGCTGCCCGAGGGCAGGTAGGGGCGGTAACCGCGCTCGCGCCCACTCCACACGCGCCGCACCACACACCGACCCAGGGCCCGAGACACAACGAACACTCCTCTGTCGCGTGTTCGCCGTGCGAAGCTGGCTTAACACGCGCTACGTGGAATACCTGGCTACCCAAACTGTAAACGCAACCCCCTTTGAGCCAGATCCCTCTCGAAAGTGATGTAGAATCGGAATGCTCTCCCGCGTGTTATGTACTGTCCGGACTTTATGTTGGCTTAACACGCGTTATGGGGAACACCTGGCTCGACGACGAATTTGAGCCGATGCCAACCTGCAAATACACTCAACCATACCCATAACCCTCGAAATTTAACTAGAAAAAAGGTCGAGCGCGTGTAATATCCAAATCGGACTTGACTGAGTCGTCTAACACCAGAGCCTGTACTGTGACGTCTTAAAACGGTATTAATTCAATTGCGTCAAAAGCGATTTTATTGAGCGTGCGATAAGGTGGTCTTTATGTTGACACACATATATAGGTACATATGGGTACTCTTTATGTTAATACAGTTTTAAGGTGTCACAGTAATCGTGTATCGCGCAGCGTGCTTAACCAGACCCGCTAATAGGATTCGTTTCTTGTAATACGGCAATCTTTCGACCTCGAATAGTTGCGAATAGTCGAAAAAACTGATCAGCTGTTTCAGGTTTGTACAAGATTCCATCTTTTGTTAGTATCGAGATAGTAATAACTCTTAAACAAATGTAAATTAAAATATTCGTTATACCAAGTATTTTAATGCTTTGGATTTTTGAAAATCACTACATAGTATAAAACAAAGTCGCTTCCTCTGTCCCTTTGTATGCTTAAATCTTTAAAACTACTCAACGGATTTTGATGCGGTTTTTTTAATAGATGAAGTGATTGAAGAGGAAGGTTTATATGTATATTTCATAATCTTGCGTAGCCGGGTCGGGCCGCTAATTTCGTATAAACGAGGAAATCATTATGTTGAGTTTTATACTACCGGCTCGCAAATCGCTTTTTATGTTTATTTATCTCAACATCAGAATTCGTAATTGCCGCTCTTGTCGGGATTGTGTCTTACTCACATCTGGAACTATGCCATTTTGATGCATACTTTGGCTCAAAATCAAATGGCCACAGTAGTCATTAGAGAAAGATCTTAACAAAACTAAAAAAATTGAGATGTAAGCTATCCTATCTCTCAAGTTGGATCGAACTGCACATGGTGTGCGAATTTTATTGTAATCGGTTAAGTGGTTTAGGAGTCCATTGAGGACAAACATTGTGACACGAGATTTATATATATTAGATATAAAAATCTAATCGTGTTACACTGGTAGATGTTTGAACGGCGACCACTTAAATCTTCAGGGTTATGTTTTTTGCAATAAAAAATGAGTATTAATTGTTTACTACCTCTGTTGCTTAGATTTTATTGTGCAATACATAATTAAGATTAATAGCGGAAAATTGCTCGACCAACTCTATAGGGTAATTCATTTTGGGTCACCATGACACAAAGAACTTATTTTTGTGGTTTAAATAATGTCTGCTTTGACATATTGCAAATTTGAAATATGTCTACCAAAAAGTGAGTGAGCTGAAACAATGAGTAAAAGTGTGTTAGTAATAATCAGTATCGTGCTGTGTATGCTTGATCAGACCTATTTGGAAGAACTTAAACTACAATTTATCTAATTTCTAATTACTTTTGAAAAAAGGGTTAAATCTGGGAGTTTTGTTGCTTCAGTATTTATATGCTTCATATTGCTTACAATTTAATCAATACATATTATAAAACAAAGTCCCCCGCCGCGTCTGTCTGTCTGTTCGCGATTTACTCGAAAAGTACTGAACGGATTTTCATTCGGCTTGCAACAATAAATAGAACAATTCTTGAGGAAGGTTTTAGTGTATAGTAAGTTTATGTTTTGTACAAACCAACGATATTACAATGATATTAGTTCAATATGTCGGCAAAAAATAAGCCGATCGGGAGCTTTCCTCAAAAACGCTGCCAAAACCTTTTGAGTTTTAACAAAACAATGTATGGTGGGATTTTTCCTCTTCGATAGATCTCAAAAAAAGTAAGCGGTGGTATATGTCTATCTTTAAAGAGTAACCCACAATAACCGTTTTTTGCGTTTACTTAAAATAGTAAAATGAAGGATTACTTTAGTACATATTTTTAACAATACAGTATTAACCCTTAATCAAATAAATCTGTTAGATACGTTACGTGTAATTTAGATAAAAATTGCCTTTTACACTATCGGAAAGAAATTAACAACTAATGAGTTATTAAAACGTTAAAATCTCCGGGCGCAAAATTAAATATCGTTGAAGCGCAGCAAAGACGTGCGCGTTTACTGCATCCATCCATACTGACATTCTCACATCCAGACATACTCACAAACTTTCGCATTTATAATATCATTAGGATTTTTATTCTTGAATAACCGAAGCGAAGCGAGGGCGGGCAGCTAGTCTAAAATAAAAACGCCTTTCTAAATCCTGAAAGCTTCGAGTTTAAACCTACCGTGCAGCGTTTTGTCACTCACTCATACGTAGTACGTAAATGAATATAAGTACATAATATTATATGCCAGGTCAGTGAAGTCGTCAGTTAAAAATCGAGAATACTTTAATCCCTGGTAGAACGGATTGAATTTAAAATTGCACCATGGGTATGTTTTGTGATGGCAACACTAAAATATGTGACAGAAAAGTGAGCTTGCGTCATATATTATTTAGTCAGCAGAATTAAAATTAGTGGTTTTTAGTTGTGCTTAGTAGCGACCAAGTTTGGTTAAGCTTTGGATTTTTAAATTTATTGGTTTAGATAATTTAAAAGTTTTTTGGTACTTATTAAAAACTAATTTGGATGTTACTATAAATATATACCTTAATTAATGTGAAGAGAAACAACTATGAAATACTTTTAAGCCTTAGCCAAGTAGAACGCAAATAGTTCTGAAATTTGTTACAAAGAACCAGTAATCCTACACAGTTATCCGTTTTGATGTTAGTTTTAGTTATTTAAAGGGACAGAGGTGTCCTCAAGTATTAAATGTATATGTGAGTCTATTGAGAATTTCGTCAATATATTTTTTTTTAGTTGCTAGCTCACGACGCCGACGCGTTATATAAACATTTCAACGTGATAGAAAATGGTTTAATGGTTCCTTGTTAATATATGTACTATACTATTAAACTATAAGTATTTAACAACATTACAAAATTTAAAGAATACTTCGTCATTTGTATATATCTATGAACAAACAATAGCAATACTTAAATAAAATCTCATGTAACTGCAAACAAAATAATAATTTTAATAACTTATAAATCGCGTCGAATGAAATCTTTCACATAATTTCGATCGAACTTCACGTGGTAAGTTCGACTGGTTTTTTATATATTTTAGTTATTTTACAGTGTCAGTAGAATGACATACTGGCGACTTTGGCCTGGCATATGTAACACTGTAAAGGTGCAATAAATAAATGGACGGGTTTTTAATAAGGTAATTATAAAATTATTTCAGTCGCCGTAAGAAAAAGAAATATTGGGATAAAATGTTTCCTTGCGTTTATTTTGAAATCATCAATATGTATATTATGTAGACATGTCCAGTACTTTACTCGGGTCAAATAAGATCCGTTAGTGAATGCTTTACGCAAGTTTGGTTAAGACGCTTCCGACGATACGACGAGGCTCAGAATAGGTGTTACCAGACGCAAAAAATAGGGTCGTATTCTAAAACGACAACCAAATGTGAACTAAGCTCATGTCGAGTTTTAGGAAATGTCATATAGTTTACTCTTAAGTGACAGCGCTTAAAAATTAATTTGAGTTTAAGCGTCGTTCAGGAATACGACATCGTGTGCTTGAGCGCTTTCCAAATATCAGTGTGATTTTCCTTTATTATAGAGAATACCTAATACATATGGAATGTTTTAATATATTTAAAAATGTAAAAAAAGAATTGCAGATAAAACTGTTCATCGTTTTATTGATGTACGAGAGGAGTCTCCCGCGTAGATTAATAATTTATTTTTAATTAGTCCTAACTAAACTACCGCCCAAGTGAAAGTATTATAGAAACAGTCAAATTCACCATAAGTTAAACATTTGAATATAACTTAATTAATTATTTGAGATGCCATATTTGCTTCCATAAAAAAGCTAAAGCGACGCCTTTTAATTATAAAAAATGGGTGAAGGAAATCACAACATTGCGAAGTATAGATTAAAAATGTGTGTAGATGTGTCACAAACTTATCTGACAGCACTTAACGTGTTTTGTCTCTTTCTGTTGCATGCGTTGGAAGAAGATAGCGATAACTTTAAATAAGTTTGGTTGAACTAACACCATTGCATCTTAAATAGTTAAATTTATGTTCAAAATGTAATTGAGCATCGTAATAGAGATTGGATGTATTTTATTAATATGAAAGTTATTGATATTTTGCAATTATTTATATAATAAAAACTTATTCATAACATGTATTTTTGGAATGTTAGACTTAGACGCTTAGTAATAATAATTACTAATAAGTCGTCATTTTAGGTTGTTTTTTTAGATAAGCAGTGTGTATTGTTTTGTCATTAACAAGTCTAATAATATTAATAATAAACATTGTTACATGTTATTTGAATTTTTCATACCTGCTTTAAAATATGATAAAATATATTCTTTCTCTATCACAGGAGTGCTATTTATTATTATGAATAAAAAAATATTTTGAAGTCATTGGTATTAAACATTTTATTCTGGCAGCATATTTTTAAATGTCACACTGTCTGTAAGGGGTCAAACAGACGAGCAATGCTATTTCATTTCGATTAGTAATAATCGAATGTTTATAGCCAATGTATATCGAAATTACAGTCACGCCTGCGACTATATTGCCGCGTTTGCTTTACAGGATTTGTCTAATGTATTATACCAAAATAAATGTTTACTTCACGTACATTTGCCTAGAACTATAATACGTGACATGAAAGAGATTCATAAAAATCGCAATGCAACAATGCCGAGTATGAACGCATATTGAGTAATAATTTTCTCGGCCAATAGGCACGCACGTACATAAACTTGTACGAAAATATTCATAGTCTTATGCAACAATATAATAAACAAGTTTTTTGTTGTATAAACAGTAATGTAAATTTTATTATAGACAAAAAATACACTTTCTATTTGGACGGCAGCGTGTTACTTATCACTTTTAGTTATTTTTATACTGGTGGTAAGAGATGTAAAAATGTATTTTTATATAAATAAAATAATTCCTTGTTAATATTTAGTTCGGCTCCTCTCTTTAGTGAAATTAAAAGCTACTTACACTCACTTGTCACTAGCTACTGAAATTGCTTATTAGTTTGATCATTATACTCCAACATTACAAGATGTTTGTATGTACCCTAATTAAATTCTATAATATTTATATCTGTATTTTATTTTTGTCCTTTTAGCTATATTGTCTACGGCAGTGTGTAGGATCTCATATCATTGTAAAAAAAAATACGCGCGCTTTTTGTTTAATCTGTTGTGGTTAAAGGTGGGTGACCTAGATTCTTCAATTCACATTTGCATTCTGCAATTCACTCTTGCGTTAAAGACTAAGTTGTATTTCTCCGGTCCTGTTCTCTAGCTCTGGGTGCTGATTATGTATCTCAGTTGCCAACTCAAAATGGAACAACATCAAATGACGTCATTTGTGTTTGCTATAATAGCCGGCACGGATCAAGATCCGCTCAAGAGCGCTGAGCTCGAGAGTGGGGATAGGTTTGCGCATCGTACACTTCTACCCAAAAAAAAACAGTTATTACCTACCTCAATTTTCAAAAGCATGGAAAGCACATAATATGTTGTTGCATTTGAGGTAAACGAAATACCTAAATAATTGAAAGAAGCACATTTTTTTACAAAAATATCTTTATTTAATAAAGTAAAGCAAATTTTAATATTAATAAAAATTAGAACATACTAGACTTCTACTAGACTAGGTTCAATATTATGAAATAAAGTATATCAAAACTTTATTGACGCCTGCCGTGAAATCATCGGCTGATAACGTGTTCCGGTTTGCAGGGTTAGGTATCCGTCTAGATTTACACTTGAGGCTTAACCAGCCTTAGGGACGGGAACGTATCTATAGGAATTATGAGGATCGGATCACCTATTCGACGAAACCATCAATTCTATGCCATATAAAAACCATTTTTTTTGTACTAATGACTTAATAAAGTTTTGGAATTCATGGTTTTAAAATGTTACTTAATGGGATTAATTACTTTTATATTTTTTTATTAAGCTACACTGAAAATTTTACTTTAAACAATCAACTTGCCAAAAAATAAAATTGATGTTGTATATTAAAAGTATTTCATTTTACTATTATAATTAAATTTCAATTACGTATGCACGGAAGTGTATTTGTTACCGCGAAACGCGCAGTGACAGTTTTGAGAGCAAATCACAACTTACCATTATAACGCGACATGCTGCGAACCAATCACGTAATTTGAAACGCCAAACTGTGTTCGCCCCCGCGCTTCATACCACTCAACATATCTAAAAAAATACTTCTGCGCTTTAAACGGTCAGCGCTCAAGATCCGTGGCGGTTACTGTATCTCTATTGTATTTCTGTTGGCCACTGGAGATAGCAAATATAAAACACGTCATTTAACAGCTATTTGATGAACACTTTTCCATTTTGAGTTGGCAAGTGAGTTACATAATCAGCACCCTGATTATGTATCTCACAGCCCACCCAGTAGGACTTGATGTAAGAGTAGTGGAGGCTCGTCGCTTGGCGTTAGGCGCCGGGCGCAAGAGAGGTCTTCGTCGCCGAGACCGGCGGCGACAGTGTTGAGTGATGTTTAGTGAATTTATGTTCGGGTTGGAAGGGAGTATAGCGTTTGCCGCGGTTATTAGGTCCAGAGAATCCTTTAACACGTGGCAGGGTCTTCTATGTTTTGTGGGCATATTCGCGGCCGGTGTGTAGTCACATGCGGGTGCTAACACCTTCAGCCTTTATTTCAAAGTAACGTTCCGATAGTTCTTTGAAAAAACGGCTGCCCATCCGAATCCGGTGTTAGCACCCGCGTGTGACTACACACCGACCGCGAACGGTCCCCAAATCATAGAAGACCCCGCCACGTGTTATCGGACCCTCCGGGACCCAATAACCGCGGCAAACGCTATACTCCCTCCTCCAAATAGGAACACAAATTCACAAAACATCAC
>NJDC01001301.1:55999-69852 GCA_002245475.1 Calephelis virginiensis
CCTTCTTTTTTAATTCGGGAAATATTATTCTTAGACAACCCTGTTGCCATACATGCTCTTGCGTTACTATATTCCAGAGGGTGGTAACGGCCGGTATTTTTCTCCTCCTCAAAATATTTTATGACGTTGTAAACGATTTTTCGTGCATCGCTATGCAGAATCTTGCCCCGTTTATGCTCCATTACAAACACAAACGTTCAATAGCAACAAAAACGTAATAGTTATAACAAGAAACTTTAACAAAAACAATAACAAGAAACTAATAACAATTTAACAAAAACAATATACTATAACAATGAAACAAAAATCTATAACAAACTCAAATAATGTAGTTACGTCTTAGCTCACAGAATAGCGAAACCGGACTGAGCAATCTGAGCATTAGGACTGTTGATAAAATATCGATATATCGAAATATCGATATTATTATTTGGAAATATCGATATTTATTACTAATATTTTTTTGGACGATATATCGATAGTTCGATATTAAAATATCGATATCGATGATCGATATTTTTTTAAAGTAAATTTTTATTTTTAATTTTTTTTTCGTAATTTATTTATGCCCGGTTCCTATAATCCACTAGGCGTCATCCGTAAATTTGACCATTCGTTTTTGCCTACTAAAAACGATGAGTAATTTATAGTTCCACAACTGCTTTTAGTACATTACCTACGACGAGTGGTCGTGAGTAAATATTTTACTGGTAGCCATCTTTGTCCCTCCCTGCGTTTCAATACTGCTTTAAGCTTATTTATTTGATCAATATATTTGTAATTATAATAACACTTATTTATGATATGAACCAAAATTGTTATTGAAAACATACATAATTTAACAAATCAATAATAAATTTAGACTTATATAGTTTTAAAATAAAAAAAAAACATCTTAATTGTATTATCAGCTGTTAGTGCTATTGTGATAATGAAACGCAAATCCCAGCTCGAGCACACGACAATTGGATGTTTGATTTTATTTCAGTTAATTTGTCTAATGTTTACACTTTACAAACAGTTTTTATTAATTAATATTCGATGTTTTACTTGGATTTGTGTGAGCGCGAACACGAAAGAGTATTGATGTATTAAAAAATCAATTGACATGACTTTAAGTATAACTTCTTTACGTTACAAACCCATAAATAGAAATATGTACCGAGTAGCAAAACTTCTTACAAACTACCTAACCGGTTTTTCCTTACTGTGCCTGAAACTAGTGTCTTACTGGTTGTTATGTATATTAATTTCTTCAAACTAATTACAATAATAGTCCCAATCAATTTAACCCAGATTTAGTTCTCTAGTATGGGAAGCCACATTAAAATCTTATAAAATCTACTGGACTATAAATTGTGTAATCATTTTTGATCTGACTTACGATTTTTTTTTAAATAAAGCCGATATATCGAAATATCGATATTTTTTTTCGATATATCGAACTCCGATATTGATATATTTAAAAATATCGATATATCGAAAATCCGATGTTTTAAAAAATATCAACAGTCCTACTGAGCATAGAACACTAATATCCGAGGATCTTTCGACAGTTCTCGTGGATAATAACGGTTACTTTTTTTGTGTTCATTACATGCGAGTGTGAGTATAGACGGCAATAGTGTGTAAGCGAGAGGCGACTACAGTCGCCGCCATCTTCAGTCCCATTCTTTAAGTGCGCGGGTATATAGGTTTACATTATCTACGTATGTATATGTTAATGTATAATATACATATGTTGATGTATATTTATACATTTATTTAGATGTCATATATTTATTATTATTTTAAGTGCTATCAACAAATCGTGTATCTTGTCTACGTTTATGTTTGTTTCTTTTTTTTTAAGTTAATTTGCCCCTTTCTGGGGCCGGCTAAGACCTTTAGGCCATGCTGCCACGTCTTCCGTAATAATAAATTCTTTTTCATATTAAAATTTTAAATTCATTTCTTCAGTTTCTTAACATATTGTCTTCCCCTTTTTAAAAGTCATTTCCTTCACTAAGACAAAGCTTAAGAGTCCTTCAATACGTCTTTAGTTTTAATTTCTTGAAGTTTACATATTATGTTTCTCCGTTAATTTGTTTAATAGTACGTCACATCCTTGAATTACGATTATTTTCACACAAATTATAAAACTAAAATTCTGAACACCAAAATCATCTTCTTTTATGTTGGCGCCAAAACTTCTACGACAGTTTTATTCTAGTTTTATGTTATGTAATAAACTCATATCTTAATATTTCATTTCTTTTTCTAGTTTGTCTTCCATCTTCTTTCCTGTTCAAGCCTCTGCCTCTTCTGTCGTGATAAAACACTACAATAGTCTTTCACTAGTATAGTTTATTTACTAAATCACATTAACACACAACTAAGTAATATTTACACTTTAATTAATTTACAAATTATACATTTTTACATTATATTACACAATTTTAGCTTAAAGATTGGAGGGAACCCTCGAAAAGCGCGCCTTCCCCCTCCGACCGTTCCCGCCAACCTCTATGTTTGTTTCTGTTTTTCCTTTTCACGGGTCAGCTGGTAGAAATCTCTGTTGCCCATTGTATTGTATTATCTTTATGTTCATGTTTGTTACAACGTTTTGTGTACAATAAAGATATTATTATTATTAAATGTCAAACATTTTCAATTCTACATACATATATGTGGTTCTTATTACTTTCATTATAAACATTAACTAAAATAAATGCTCCAGGTTCGGGATATTCAATTTTGCAGTCTTCTTTAGATTTGATAAGATTTTGGTCCGCCTTTGAAAATAGGTATCACCTTAAAATGTCTGGTTGATTCATCCAATATTACGTTTACGTCTTTGTCACTTAATATCTTTATGTCTAGATTCATTGTTTTCTTTCACTATCTTCTTGTCATTCTCTTCAACATCTTCTATAAATATAAAATCTAAAATCAAAGGCCCTTATGAAGCTAGTACATAGAGCATGAACCCATTCATATTAGGAGTGGGCGATACAAATCGTATATAGATTATGAAACGTATATTAGACCAATATCGTAATATCCGATATCGATGCGTATAAAAACTATATATTTTTTGAAACCCTATATTAGTGAATCGTAGCGATACGCTCGGTTTGGTATCTCGATTGGATATCAAATCAAACCGTATCGCTTTGCAATACGGTCTACAAACGAACAGAAGATACGATATACGACTAGTAGAACCGAACCGATGCAGGAGCACGCTTGCGCGGGCGACTGAAAGGATTGTTTGTGGGCGAATGAAATAGCAATAGCCGGTCCTTTGTAGGATTTTATACTTTAAATATATTAAGATTAAGGTCATTTCAATACTTTCTCGTGTATTTTGCCATATTTTAAATATACATTAGTCAGTAATAGGAATCATTTTCGATTGGCAATTTTTCGGAATTCTTACTGACCTTTGTCCTTGAACTCATAGTTCCGGGTCCTGTGTCCGGTGTCCGCTTCTATGATCAATTTCTAATTCTTTCTTATTTATTATTCTATTGATAGATTCAGGGTCGCGAAGCGCAAATAAGTGCAATCAATTTCGCGAGTTAAAATTGATTGTCAATTTATGTTCTTTCATTATAGGTTACAGATATTAGTTAGGTACCTATATTAAGTTGCCGGAAATTTGAAAGCCCAGCCCACTTGAAAAAGAGACACTTGGATTCCTATTCGAGGCTCATGTTTGGGGGACAGGATATTAGTGCGACTTTAGTTGTAGGCTCATCAACGACATCGGCAGCGGCTACTTCGACGGCGACCATAAGTACGACAATGACCCGGACGCCGACACCAACTCCATCCATATCCACGGGTACGCGAAGGCAAACAATACAAGTAGGTACATAATTGCACCTGCCGTACTCCCGTCCCAACCTGCGCCTGACACACTCCCGCTATATGTGTGAATTGTGCTTAAAACAGTCAAATTGACTAATCAGTCACGAACTGTTCTATCTCATTCCAAACAGTCCTCAGCCTGGTAGAAGTATGAAGGAAAGTTCATTGACATCGATATTGGTTTATTTACGCATTTTGCTTGTAAATAGGTAGTAGGTAAGTATTATATATATTTATTTACGCAAAACTTACTATAACAAATACCTATTTCAGTAAATATTACTTTTTTTGTAAATGTAACCATTAAATATATTCTGTAATACACTTAATGTGCCTACGTACCAAATCCAGACAGATTTGAATACAATAAATTACAATGATATCATGTTATGATACGGTACACAGTTTTAGCTAATATCGTTTCATAGGTTTTATGTTACCAAATACAGACCGATTCACCAATATAGTTTCAGAAAATATAAAGTTTCGGAATCCGATACCGAATATCGATATAAAGTTTCGATTCGATATCTTAAAAATGCTAAATTACGCACTCCTAATTCATATCAACTTTACAATTTCTTGACGTCAAGAAAAATCAAGAAATAACCTCACTTTTTAATTTATCATAAAATTGTCGCACTTATTTATATTACGAACGCTGCGAGATGTATGTTTAACTAATTCAAAACTAATTGTAAGCAATAATTAACACTATATAAGAACAGCACCAAACAGTACTTATACTAAATCTATGGTACTTACTTTAGTTTTCAAAACGAAACGAAACGGAACGAAAGTATTCAAATCTTGACACAGGCAGTCTAGCCAAAGTAGTTTTTGTAACTGACAGCAAATTTAAAATGGTAGTTGTTGTTGTTGTTTTTTAATTTTATCCCAGTCGGGGAAAGGCAAAGGATCTGTGTCCATACAGCCACGTCTTCCGTATTAATACATCTTTTTCTTGTTATATATTTTCAATTTATGTCTTCCATATTAATTCTTTATTTCAGTCATTAGTTAATATTTACACAGTCTTGTCTGGGTCTTGAGTAAAGCGGTGGTTTCTTTACACAAGCTCGTTTATAAGATTTGGCGGCAGCGAGGAAATTTACGATACACTAATTTCTTTATGATTATTTCATTAGTACACTTTCACTGAACAAAATCAAACTAATTCCCACCTAAATTAACCAATTTCACTCATATTTTACACTAAAATCAATAATTGTGAAAAAATTGCGACCATCTTCATTCACGATTGCGCCAAAACTCTTAAAATGGTAAGTAAGCTTGAGTCTTCTCTATGGGCTACTAGTGGGTTGTCATATTTAAAATTAAACAATAATTATAACTGTGATTATAACAGAACACTACACAGAGTAGAAAATTTGCGTCACGAAAGTTTTGTCACTAAACCGAGAGAAAATGCAGACGTTCATAAATTTCATATTTTAAGTAGTTGTTAACGTGTTTTAGTATGAAAATAGCAGTGAAACGATAAAAAGCGATGTTTTTAATATAAAAGCACTAATCGTTTCATAATTTAGTGCACGGAGCAAAAAATACAGCATATTATATTGTACAGAACACGGCGCGGACACTCAAAATTTCTACGAACGATATATTCACTCACTGCAAGAATAACATATTTGCACACATTATAGTACAGCTACGTTTCTTCAATAACGATTATGTGTTAGTTTTTAAATTTAAAAGGTTAAAACTCGATAGAAGTTTGTATTTGTAATTATTTTCAGAGTTAAACTGGCTTTCGATCGTTTTTCACGACTACCTACTTTGCCTATGTCAAGTTAGTTGATTCTTATACAGTCATAAGTCATTATGTACAAAGTCATGTCAGGTCAGGGTCTTGAGTAAAGCGGTGGCTTCGTTATTTAAACTCATCTAGTGAAATTTGAAGGCAGCGAGAAAATAGACGATACACTATTCTTTATGGTTATTTCATTTGTGCTCGTTCACTGAACAAAATTGATCTAATTCCCACCTAAATTAACCAATATCACTTTATATATACACGAAATTCAATAATAATAAAAAAAATTACGACCACCTTCGTTCACGATGGCGCCAAACTTCTCCAAATGTATGTCGTTATATCGTTGTCAATTTAGTTATCCACTTTGTTTACTTAAACACATGTTATTTATTTTACTTTTCTTACTCTGACTATGCTTAATAGGTTTCCTTAATAGGATTACCTAATCATGCTTTAAATCCTGAAAATCCATAGATTTAGGATGTACTAGATAAACAAAGTCAGTAAAAAAGCGAAACCAAAAAAAATATGCGTGAGTGTAAGTAAATTGTTTATGTTGAGTTAAAAAAAGGGTTCTTAAAAAGGTCACGTACGTTATCGACATCGATAAATTAACAAACTATAAGTAAATTAGCATATTTTCTTAACCCTCATCTATTATGATATAAACAATATCAAATTTTATGTTGTATGACTATTAAGACATTATATTTGTGAAATATTGGCTTTATGTATCACTAGCACAGTGACTAATAGATGGTAGATGTGTAGATGGTAGACGCGGAGCCTGTCTTTTAGGGACACCATCTTTGTCAAAGCAAAAAAACTAACAAAACGCAGTTCTAAATAATCTTATGTCAAAGTTGTATTTACCTATGAAACGTGTATTTATTAGGATTGTAACGTTTTGTAACATCACAGGCGCTTACAGAACACGACATCGTATTTGCCTTAACATTTTATTCAATTTAAATAATAAGATTATGAAAATAATTCACAAAATTCAGAGCGACGCACTATGACAGGAATACTATGAACTCTTACTCGCGTAAATATTGGCACATAGGTACCTGACTCTCTCTCTCTGTTTCTCTATGGCAATTTGTACCTGATAAGGACTTCTCTCTCCCACGCTTTGTTGATCTTGTACATCCTAAATCTATGTGAAAATCTAACAATATCGACCCAACGTATATTTTCTTTTATCAATATATTTAAAGACTTGAAAGGATATATATTAAAACTGATTTACAGCAGCAATTTTTGTTTTGATTTCGCTACCCCGAAACTTTTTTAGATTGGCAAACTAATTATTTGACGTATGATATCTGATCACTGGAGCATATGTAAAAGAAAAATTACATTTAGTTTTAGGATAATGATTAATTTAAAAAAATAATAATAATAAAGTGCAAATAAAGTTCTTAACGAGTGATTCTTGATGACTTTGTAGTTAAATATTTGGCAAGAACAAATAAAAATTAAAACTCATTAAGAAAAATTTCAAAAGTCAATGACTATATTCCATTATTGAACTATCGATATACCTAGGTATTTTCCAAAAAATATCGATATTTCGTTGTTTTATTGACACTTGACAGCCCTTCTATACCTATTTCATTCATTTGTCAAAAATACCGAAGTAGGAGTCAGATTCGTGTTTTTCTTTATTTTGTATCTAAAATATCATAAAATAACGTTAAAATGGCAGATTCTAATTTGACTGACATAAATAAAATGAAAGTCGTTGAATTACGGAAAGAACTTAAATCACGTGGCCTTTCTTACGCCGGCGACAAAGCCGAACTGGTAAGTAGGCTTCAAGAGGCGCTATCTCACGACGACAACGGAGATCTGGCTTTAGATTCTGATGAGATTGATTCTGATGGGGTTCTCGAGGATGAGGACGATAAAAGTCAGACCGATATCCTCGACGATGCTGCCACTGATACGATAAATGAGGAACTAGCACTCGCCGACCATTCAGAAGAAAAACAAACGATTGAAACTAAACCACAGAGAACTTTAAAACGAAAAGCTTCTAACAAAACTTCTAATGAGAAGGAGACGGACACTAAGGAAGGATCAAAGAAAATCGTACTGAACAGATCAACATCCGTTACTGCTCCAGTATCTAAGGCAGATGAAACCAAACCTGAAGTAGCGCCAGAAACAGACTCTGCTAAAGTGCCAAGTAATAAAATAAAGATAACATCAGACATGGATCCTAAGACGAGGTTAGAAATGCGCGCTAAAAGGTTTGGATTGCCAGTTAAGGTTAGTGAAGCAGATAGAAAAGAAGCTAGGAAGCAAAGATTTAATCAAGGTACAACCACCACAACCTCCACTTTAAGTTCAAATTCATTAGCTGATAATTTGGATAAGTTAAAGAAGAGGGCAGAGAGATTTGGCCAATCTGTTTCCTCCATCATGACGGTTATTGAAAACAAAGAAAAGTTGGAAAAACGCAAAGAGAAATTTGGAACTGTAAAGTAATTTTAGTTGAAGCTATTGATATAAACATAACTTTTTATAGATTCTTGTGTTTGGACAAAAAAATATATATTAGAATGACTCAATTGAATGTGGTATATGGTTTTTGTAAATGTTTTAATTAACATTGTAATTATAAGTTAAGTTTCACTAAATATTGTCAAATTTACGTTAAGCATACAATATCTCTTATTGCATGTTATAATTTTGGTTCTGTTTACTATAGGCCTGTTCATAATAGCCAGAATTATTTCAATATTGCTAATTTTTAGAGGATTTTCTTATTTTAGGATTGTCTTTTACATTAAGTTATATTGAAATAATTTTGCTTTGTGTTGAAAAAATCATAACACAAAGAATATTCTTATTTTTTCAGTATTGTGCAAGGTGAACTACCATTACTGCTGAATAAGCAGTTGATTTCATTTTATAGTATGGCAATAAATTAAAAATGGGCAAGAATTTACATCAATTTAAAAAAAAAAGTATTAAAACACCTTGCTAAAAAAAGAAAAATAATATGGTATTGATAATTTTTGTTATGGTTTCCTCCACTTCAACTGTACTGTAACATATGTTTCTCGTTGCAGATTTTTATGTATTAAGGATTAGAAATAAGAATAGGTTTAATTAACCTGAAACACATTCTTGAGAAAGAAAATATTTTTTCTTTCTAATTCCAAGTGGACCAACAACAAGTTGGGTTCTTATCATGAAATTTCAATAAACTTAGTGGTTTCCCAAAGATTGACGCACATCACTTGTATCTTAAAATTAAATCTATAATCAACCTGACTTAAAATATATTCACATTAATTGCAATTGACTGACAAATTTAGATTGAAATTTATATCAGTTTTTATAGAGTTGTGCAAGATTGTTCTTGAAGTCTTAAATATTATCTGAGCAACATTAAACTGATCCTAAACCGTCAGTTAATTATTATTTTCAACCTCTGGAGCCAATTTATAATTTTTGCTATCAATCTCACTCATTGTGACCTATTTGATTCTGCTACTGTCTGATATGTGTTAATGACTTTTTGATACATATAGACATACAAACAAGCAAACATCCGAGAGTAAGAAGTTTTATAAAAAGTGTATAGTTAATCACTTATTTTAGACATCAAACTCAGTTTGTGGCCTAGCCCATTTTCCAAAAGTTTTTACTTTTTGGTATAAACATACAAAATCGGATGAGCCATTCTTGGTCTTTACCATTTCTGAAATAGTGGAGTAACCCAACTCTCGATATTACTTTTAAGTACTTATTAATCACATGTAAATTTTTTCTGATGGGTAGAAAACACCATCGGCCTCTGCCTGCCAGCTCACAAGAGGTGAACATAGTTTGAATAGGATCAATAACAACATGACCACTTTTAAGATTATGGTAAGTGTAAGGCATGACACTACTACGTTAACAGATTAAAAAATGTCTTACCAAATTAAATGATATTAGGGTAGGGCAAATTTAAGATTCTCAAAAGTGCATTACTATAATTATATCTGATACCTACATGTAAACTATAATGAAAGGTTAAAATTAACTCTTCTTCATCAGGATAGCAATACCTAACTTTCTAATGGAAACTTCAAACTCTATAACCATGACCATGTAATAATTTCAGCTTGCAGTACCAATTTGATTGGTTAACAAATGTCATTGTCATGTCAACTATATCACCAGCAAGCCCCAGTGTATCAATTGTTCAATCACCATTTATGTGTTTAATTACACCATTATTAAATGCATCTCTTTCATTGAGTTACAGATCTCTGTTTTTGTTTACTTTATGGACCAACCAAGGACTAATTTCAATAACTCTTTGATCTAAGTAATTCTCCAGCTCGAAACTAGGATGATGTTTAATAGATGACTGTCTAGCTTCTTTCACATTCATTACCCTTTTCATACAAACATTTGCTGGTTTTAGAGACTCTTGACACCACCCTGACCAAGTGATCTGATCGTGGAATGTCAGCAATACATATTATAAATAACAACTGTAAATGAGCAGATTTCACTGTTTTTTGCTACACCAGATATGTCATATTGATGATAAAAATGATTGCAGTAAAACTAAATGTTTTTGGTAATTATTAAAACACAACTTTTCAAATGAAACCAATAATTTATTTTTTAAAAAAACTGTTCCTTTTATGATAGTTCCTTTTGGACACAGTCCACAATTTTGTACTATATCAGACTTACAATGTAACCTTTATGTACAATATTACTGTTTTAGTAGGGGAGCCCAAGAGGGGATTTTTGGACTAACTCAGGAGCGTCAGATTAAGGTATGGGAGATACCCTGTACCATTGTTGAACACCTCCATTATGTATCAAATCTCTACATAGAGACGCGCATGTAGGGTTGTCTATCTAATTTTTTTTTGGCTTGAAAATATACTAGAGAGTGTCAGATTAAAGTACGGCGGGCTTATTACATGCCAATAAGTCTTTGTTTTAATTTTCTGATGATTTGAACAAGACGTACGGGAGTAGGAGGTTCAGAAACTTTCAAAAACCAAGTCATGTGTTAATTGTCTATTACAGCAATCTGTCTGATTGACATATTTCTGTCATCGGAGACACATTAGGGATATATATTATTAATATTTGATGAGTTCGGCTATGATCAAGTGACTGAAATTGCTATTTTAACTTCTAGACACTTAACGCACCGCTAAAAAGAAAAACCTTATATGACCTTTTTTACTCTCCACTATTTAATCGACAAAGTGCAATGGGTCCCAATTACGCTGGAGTTACTACACATTTTGCATCGCGGGCTCCCCTACTATTTATTGTGGGTGAACAGTAAAGATGTTGACAGCATTGCTAATTTGAAACTGGTATCTTAAGCTTCTGAAGCATGTTCACACATTACAATATTCTCAAAATAACCAAGTACTAAGGCAGCATGACTGCAGCAACTAACCCTGGCTTAAAGTAATCCAGTAATGCAGATAGTAGATTATTTTATTTAATTCTAGTCTATCCCAAAAGCAAAAAAAAATATTGTTAGCACTAAGTATTACATTTCGCCAAACAAAACCAAGAGTAATTTTTTATATGAATATTTTTTTAATGTTATTCTTTTATCAGTTTATGGTTAAAGATGGGTTGAACGATGAGGTCACCCAGATGTGTCAATCCTGTTTTAACGACAATGTGAGTTATTACTCAGAGTGGGTGCCATCATACTGTTGTTAGTTCTGATTTGTTAGCAAACTGTATTACAGTTATTCATAGCTGAAATGTCATGTTTATAAACTACCTCTGTGTTTAATTTTGTCTCTGTGTTTAACTCATTACTGACCAAACTCAACTCATTAATGAGTTAATACTTTTTCGTTTTTGTATATCACAGTATGTGAAGAAATCAATAAGAATTCCCATTTTTAAATTAAATTCCGGAAATGTTGATTATCCCTATTTTGCGCTAAAAAGGTCAGTAACTATTTTCTTCAGCTCTAGAATAGACTATAGCAAGATAAGGGTTTACACATAATAGTTTTACATTAGAAATAACTTTGAAATAATGTCATAATTCCTCAATCAGCTGTCCTCAAAAAAAGGTAGTTCTGTAAAATCTTCAGCTATGGCTTTTACAGGATAAGTATCACTAATACACTGCTTTTCCTTAAAGTCTTGTGGTATATTCAAACTGAATTCCATATATGGTTCTTTATGCAACTGAGCCCATCTAACAGCTACTTCCTTATTTAAAGACTTCCTAAAGGCCATGCAATGCATATGTTTAAACTTCTCATATTTAATTCTGGAAAATCCTATACATGCCAAAGTATATCTCCAACATTTCATTATTCTGCAGTTGGCCCCCACATGCTTTGAATCTGGTGTACTTATTAATAATAAACCACCAGGTGTTAATAATTCATAAGCCGTTTTACAAGCTTGTATCCTTAATTGTGAGCTAGGTATATATTCTAACACAAAACACAAAGTTATTACATCAAAACTATTTTCTTGTAACTGTTTAACTGCACCTTGTTCTATAATGGTTTCTGATCCAGTTACAACATTTAAAATGTCACATTCTAAAACTGTTTTATTAGCTGGATATAAATCTACAGCCAACACTTTTATAAAATCATAAATCTTAAAGGGATTATAACAACTTCCAACATCTAGAAGCTTTACCAGATTTGTATGTAATAATTCATCTTTTACTACAACATTTATCTTTTTGCCTATTTCAATTTCTCTATTATTGTGATATAGGTATTTTCTATTTACAAAGTAATCATAGGAGAAGTCAGCAGCCCATTTAATACGACTTGTAGCTTCACTCAAGCCATCTAAACAGTTTTCTTCCCAATATCTTGTTGCTAATTTTTCCATATTCAGTGCATATACTTGTAACATTTCTTTGTTATTACAGTGATCGTGCCATGCCTTTTCAGTTCCTACTAATGCACATTTTTCACGCAGTGATAAGTGAACATCTTTTAAATATTGAGCCAACTTCTTATGTTCATCTGTAGCCATTTAGGGTTTAAAATGATGGTCTTCAGTCCCCACAATTTCTAAAATTAAAATGATATTCAAATATTTACTTTTGTGCAATTAATTCTTGCCCATTCTTAAAACAGTATATTCTTATTAATTAACTAGTTTGCAAAATTTGTCAATTTATTTTATTTAGCTTTACTATCATTTAATTCAAGGAATAAAAATAAATACAATACTCTTGTATAGTTATTGTTGTTTTTTATATTTTGTCCCAGTCGGGGAAAGGCAAAGGATCTGAGTCCATACAGTCACGTCTTCCGTATTAATAAATCTTTTTCTTGTTGTATATCTTCAATTCATGTCTTCCGTATTTATTCTTTATTTCAGTCATTGGTCACTAATTTACAAAGTCATGTCTGGTCTTGAGTAAAACGGTGGTTTCATTACACAAGCTCGTCTATGAGATTTGGCGGCAGCGAGGAAATTGAATTTTCACTAATTTCTTCATGATTATTTTATTTGTGCACTTTCACTGAACAAAATTAAACTAAGTCCCACCTAAATTAACCAATTTTACTCATGTTTTACACTAAATTCAATAATTGTGAAAAATATTCGACCATCTTCATTCACGATGGCGCCAAAACTTACTCTTGTATAGGTATTTTATTATAAGGTCTGTTTCACAGAATAGTAAGAGAACTACAGGTTACTCCACCAAAGAGTATATAAATACTACGTAATACGTAATAAGACTTAAGAGGCAAGACTTCCATAGATACATAGCAAACCCCAATTTGTATAAAGTTTACTTGAAAAAGTATAACCCGTATAATTTGAAAGTAAGTCTAAAGCCATTCAGATCTATGGCATCTAGTGTCATATGATTTGGGCGAATAAAAAACATAGCAAACTTATTTTTTTTGTTTTTTATATGAAAGTTGAATGAAACTGTACTCCACATTATACTCTCTATCAGTGCTGCCAACTCGGATTTTGAAAAATGCGTAGGTCAGAGTAGAAAATTACGTAGAAATAGTAAAATTTCCATACAGAAAGTACGTAGATCTACGTACTTTTTTTTGGAGTAAAATGAAGAGAAACATGTAAAAAGTAAAATGAACGAAATTGTATATCTTGCAACGTATTTTATTTTAGCACTTGCCCTGTGCTTGGGATAAATTTTCTATAAATTTTAAAGAAAAAAAAAATTTCGCCTCAGACAGGATTTGAACCTGTA
>NJDC01001304.1:0-14068 GCA_002245475.1 Calephelis virginiensis
AGCACTACGGAAAATCTGTGGTGTAACGCTCGCTGACCGCATTCGTAACAGTGAAACCCGAGAAAGAGTGGGATTGAAAGAAAGTGTTGGTGTTAAAATGCGAAAGGGCATGCTCCGCTGGTTCGGTCATGTGGAAAGAATGACAGATGAAAGATTGACAAAGCAGATATACAATGCGAATGTGGATGGATGTAGGTACCCAGGCAGACCAAGGCTGACATTTCACGATCAGATCAATCGGATATTATCCGAGGATGGTGTCAAGAGTCTCCGAAACCGGTGTGTTTGTATGAAAAGAATTATGAATGTGAAGGAAGCAAGACAGGTTTGTCAGGATCGTAAGGTCTGGCACTCGATACTCTCTGCCTACCCCGTAAGGGACTTGGCGTGAAGATATGTATGTATGTATGTATATTTTGACGTTACTCTCTCAATTTTACAGCATAACTAATTCTGTATCTGCTTTTCACAAAATGTACTGTGTGAGTTTCTGGATATTTTCTCTGTAAGAAATATATATGTTCTGTCTATAGGTTCTTCAGATTATGAAGACGTTTTCTTATCCTCTTTGATCTTATTGACGGCCGGAAAAGATAAGTAATTAATCCCAGGGAGCCGTATGAGGACCTTGAACTATGTAATAAGTAATGAGACAAAGAAAAAAAACACTTTCAAAAGTGTTGCTAATAAGTTTTTATATTTTATTGAAACATTTTCAACTACTTTAACATTAGCATTATTAAGGATAGAAGATATTTATGCGCACTAAAACAATAAATTAACACAAAAATACACCTCCACAGAAGAACTGTGCTTTAGGAATAATATTCAATTTAGTGTGCGTACATATCTTTACGCCAAGCTAATTATAGCGTGGCAGGCAGAGAGTATCGAGTGTCAAGTGTTATGATCTTTGCAAACTTGCATGTCTTTCTCTAACTATACAGGTTTTCTTAGCTCAAAAACTATAAACCAGATGTCATCACAGACTCTTAGAAAAAGAGGCCGGTACATTAGAAAGATTTAGCACTATTTGGAAATGACATAAGGTTAATGTTAGTAGTGTTATCACCAGTAGTAAAACAGCTTCACGTTTGGAAACTGGCAAAAAAACTGTTTTATTACTGTTTTGTGTCACTATCCTATTAATATTATAAATGCGAAAGTTTGTAAGTATGGATGTATGGATGTTTGTTACTCTTTCACGCTCGAATGGCTGAACGGATTTGTCTGAAATTTGGAAGACAGATAGATTGTGACCTGGATTAACATATAGGCTATTTTTAATCCCGATCGCACACCGGGTTTCTGTGAAAACGCGGGCGAAGCCGCAGGTAGCAGCTAGTATAGTATAAAACAAAGTCGCTTCTTCTGTTCCTATGTCCCTTTGTATGCTTAAATCTTTATAACTACACAACGGATTTTGATGCGGTTGTTTTTGTTAGATAAAGTGATTAAAGAGGAAGGTTTATATGTATACTAGCTGCTACCTGCGGCTTCGCCCGCGTTTTCACAGAAACCCGGTGTGCGATCGGGATTAAAAATAGCCTATATGTTAATCCAGGTCACAATCTATCTGCCTTCCAAATTTCAGACAAATCCGTTCAGCCATTCGAGCGTGAAAGAGTAACAAACATCCATACATCCATATTTACAAACTTTCGCATTTATAATATTAATAGGATTTCATAACCAAGCCGGTCGAAGTCGCTAGTTTCGAATATTGTAATGTAATTAGTAATAATAAACCAAAACGTAATACACGTCGCGAAATCTAAGGAATTTAAGGATGAGTGGGCGCTATATGAAGTGTTTACCAAATTGACATTCCACGTAAAATATTTGCGTAAAACATTGGAATTTTCCGTCTGAAGCAGTGTTTAGTGAGCGGTATAAAATGAACATCTTTAGAAGACAGCAAATTGACTCTTTCGGTTAAATACACATATTAAAGCCAAATCTGTTTATATCTTCACGCCCATATCCCCGAAGAGGTAGGCAGAGGTACAACCAAGGCACCCACGACTAGCAGAAGACACTAAGTCCCACAATGTGATAGGTGGCAAGCCTATCGCCAACCGGGCACATTTCCAATCCCGACCAACATTTTTTTTTAATTAGAAAATTGGAAAAATCCAATTTTCTTTATGTTGGCCGACGCGGGATTCGAACCCAGGACCTCATGCAGTCAAGTCCAACACCCGGACCGCTAGACCACAGAGGCGACTTTTTTTTTCTGTTTATATTAACAGCTTACTACAAATATTTTATATTTTCCATCGTCGGCGCTTGGTAAAACTTCCAAATATTCATATTTTTGAATAAGGAAACACTTTTACTGTTTTACGTATCACTTATAATTTATTATTTCGTAAATAGCCTACCGGTTTCGCTTATACAGCATCACAGTAGTTTAAGTTTTAGCCCTGACGATGCTGTATAAGCGAAACCGGTAGGCTATTTAAAAAATAATAAATTATAAGTGACACGTAAAACAGTACAAGTGTTTCTTTATTTAAACACATGAGCTTACTACGTGACTTAGAAAATGATTTAAACGCAAGTTTAGTTTAAAGTTACGAAAATTTTATTTTAATGTAATAACGTCTTCGACCAGTGTGTGTTACCGGTGATGACATACGGATCGTAGACTAACGGCCAATATTAATAATGTATCTCTAAAGACGGATTTCAAACAATCTAGATAGCTCGGTATCCGTCGGCCTATCCTATATCTAATTGCCATATTTATCCTGTCCACAGATATGTTATTGGCAAGCGATAACATAAAAGTGGATCAAAATATCAATCTGGGACAGCAAGTTTTGGATTAGGATTGATTATTAATATTGGCCGTTACTCGTTAAATGGGCCTCTTATGTAAGCTCAGAGTCACTCAGCGTGCTATGGAAAGAGCTATGCTCGGTGTTTCTCTGCGAGATATGATCCGGATTTCAGTGATCAGCAAGAGAACGAGAGTAACTGACATAGCTGCTGAAGTGGCAATGGGCAGGCCACATTGCTCGCAGAACCGACAACCGATGGGGAAGAAAGGTTCTCTCACCCGGTGGACTGATGACCTGGTCAAACACGCGGGAAGTCGCTGGATACAAGCGTCTGGTGATTGTGACTCATTGGGCTCTTTCGACGAGAGAAAAAGGAGCGCTCTTTTCTATGTCCAGCAGTTGATGTCCTCCCGCTGGTGATAATGATGATGATGACGGTGGAAAGTAATACCCCATAAAAGGAAAATGTGCAATATGTAAATGTGTATATGGTATAACTAATAAAGAACTCGTCTGATATGACACAAAACAACAAACCTACAGACACTTTCATATACTCTTTTTATGAACGTTGTTTAAAAAGGAATGTGTAATAATTTTTGTCACTGAAATATCCGTATTAGAACTAAAATTTATATAACTATCCCTTATTGTAATTGGCGTAATTAGTTTTTGGGATAAAAATTATTTGCAAATTTAATCTCAGGAATCATTACTTTTTCTACATGAACAAAACCGTGGTTAAAAAGGCTAGTATTGTATTTTACATGTTTTGAGTCTAAATATGTGCCACATTACCATAACCTGTTGCAATGAAGTCAGTGTTTGTCAGTGGTCTAGCGGTCCGGGTGTTGGACTTGACTGCATGAGGTCCCGGGTTCGAATCCCGGGTCGGCCAACAAAAAGAAAATTGGATTTTTCCAATTTTCTAATAAAAAAAAATGTTGGTCGGGATTGGAATTGTGCCCGGTTGGCGATAGGCTTGCCACCTATCACATTGTGGGACTTAGTATCTTCGGCTAGTCGTGGGTGCCTTGGTTGTACCTCTGCCTACATCTTCGGGGATATGGGCGTGAAGATATTTTTTTACTTCTTTTTTTTTTAGTTAAGAAGGTATCTGAAGTAGCTTATTAAAAAAACGTTAACATTGCAACAGATAGGCACATATTTAGTACCTTTTTAGTTAAAAGATTTTCACGCCCATATCTCTTAAGAGTAAGTAGAGTTACAGCTAGGAAACCCACGACTAATCGCAGACACTGTCCCACAATGTGCTAGGTGACAAGCCTATCACCAACAAGGCACATATCCAATCCCGGGTAACTTTATTTTTATTAGAAAATTTAAAATACACATTTCTATTTTTTATTGTCTGACCTAGGGATCGAACCTGGGACCTCAAGAATTTAAGCCCGACGCCAGACCGCTTCTCTTATATGAAGAGTTTATTTATTACCGTCTGGAAATCCGTCTGTAAATAATTCCAGTTAAATACCAAACATTAAACGTAGATACTACTAATGAATATATCAATTGTTTTCAATTTCAAAATAGCTAGTAGTTGGACCATAATAAATTTTAAGATCTTGTTGATAAAAACGCCATCTTCATTTCTCAAGACCAACCACTTTGTTTTCAAACCTTTCAGTGCGCCATCTGTGATCTTTTATCGTTATCATCAATATATTTGTTTGTGTGTGGCAAATGATTTAATGAATTCGCATTGTTATTGAAAAATATTAGCGTTCTGCACTTCTCCGAGACAAACTATAATTGTGCCAAATTTCATACTCCTCCGTTCGCGCAATTTTCGTAAAAAGGGGTCCAAAGTTTTGGCATCACGTATTAATATATAGATTATCTATTGACATATAAACCGGATGTAGTCTGCATAAATCTGAATCGTATTTTACTTAACACGTAGATATTTGAAAAATTAAACCGCATACAGCAGTTGCCAAATCCATAAAAGAAAAAAATAGCTAAAATAGCGTGGCTAATGTTAATTTTTTTCAAAATATAAAACCATATTAGATTAATTTAATGGGTAAAATGTAATTAATCAAAATAAGTAAAATCAAAGTGGATTCAATAATTACTTTTATTAAAAATAAACACAATTTTAAATAACAACTGGGTTGCTAGTAGTCCCGACTAGGCCGAGTGGACAAATTTTCAATTTTTTCCTAGGAATAACATAGCCTATGTTCATTAATCATCAATGTCGGCTTCTAAGGATAAAATAATTTTTCAAATAGTTAAAGATAATAGTTAAATAGCTCGTAAAAGACGAGCATAGGCTCACCGTCACAGACACCGTGACATCTGACTAGGTAGTAGAGTTTCGCAGCGACTCGCCCGGATTGGTACCACCGCCTTATCTATTGCTACTGCTATAACGTCATGACGTGTTCCGGTTTGGAGAGTAAGGTAGCCGGTAAATTTACTTTTGCTCGAGGCCCAACATCCTGGCCTCAATTTGGCAATGCACCATTACCACCTTTGGTGTCTCTAGGCGGCGTTAATTTCTTACCATCAGGAAATCCGTCTGCTTGTTTGCCTTCCTATAACATCAAAAAAAAAAACCTTAAATGTATACCCTGCCAAAAGCTTATAAACATAATTGATTAATACTAATAATTTACTACTAAACTATCGTCAGAATACTAACCTGATAGAGTTCGATGTCTCTAGGCGGCGTGAATTTTTTACCATCAGGAAATCTGTCTGTTTGTTTGCCATCCAATTTCATAAAAAATTCAAAACCAATACACACAACTAAATCTTTGTTGCCCCGTATTGGTCTGGGTTCTTTTGCAGAGAAGACCATTTGCCTTATTATCAGGCAGTTCGTAAATGGCGAGCATAGGCTTTTCATTACTAATACCGTTACATCTGACTAGGTGGTAGAGTTTCGCAGCGACTTGCCCCGATTGGTACCACCACCTTACCTATACCGGTTCGGAGGATAAGGTAGCCGGTAAACATACTTTTGCTCGAGGCCTAAAATCCTGGCCTCAGGTTGGCAACGCACCATTACCACCTTTAGGGTCTCTAGGCGGCGTGAATTTCTTAACATCAGGAAATCCGTCTGTTTGTTTGCCTTCTAATACCATAGACATTATGGGAGTGTCTCTACACTGTAGACGAGGTGTTAGGTTACAGATACAGTTATGTTAGAGTAGATAATGTCAATATATATATAAAACTCAATGCCACTTTTCGTTGTAATTTTAGAACTCAAGAATGGTCTCTCCTATGTTTAGGCTCTATTCGGACTATTTAGTAGATGGTTTATGTAAAGTTTGCATAAAATCGGTCCAGCGGATCTTCATTTACCACATTTTTTGTGACAATTTTAAAAATGGCGGATCGTTTTGTTAATAGATATTATTCAGTAAAATTCAAACTTTATTTAGATGACAGCTCAATCCTAGTTGTCATATTGAATCTTTTTTCAGTTGTTTTTTCCTTTTTTCTTTTATTGTGTTATGTCATTCATACGGTCATATATATAGCGAAGCACGTACCAAGCCGCTAGTTAAGTTATAATTCTAACTGCTTGTTCACTAAAACTAAAACTTATTTAATGTTCAACGAGGTAACATTTTCATTAAAACATTTTCGTAGACAGTGAGGAAGTGGCAAAATGAATTGGTAAATCAAAAAGCGATACAGCAACCGAGTCACGTTCCCAGAGAAGCTCAAACCACAACGTTGGAAACCGACAACCATAACTCTAAAACTTTATAACCCTAACTACAAACTAAACTCACTGAAGTGTATTTATTGACTTGGGAATGTATGTGTTAATTTAACATCTTGCTAGATGATAATACTAGCGGCCCGCCCCGGCTTCGCACGGTTATAAAATATACATATAAAGTTTCCTCTTCAATCACTTTATCTATAAAACAGCATCAAAATCCGTTGTGCAGTTTTAAAGATTTAAGCATACACACACACACACACACACACACACACACACACACACACACACACACACACATATTTGATATAATATGCTCGTCTAAACAAGAAGTACATGGGAATAATGCGACCTTTTAAATAAATGATAAGGCACATATATTCTACAAAGAAAATTAACATTTAAAGCCGCCTGTGATTGATGTAAAATAATAAATAAATATTTTACATCTGTTATAATGGATTATCGCCTCTGTGGTCTAGTGGTTCAGTTGTTGGACTTGACTGCATGAGGTCCCGGGTTCGAATCCCGAGTCGGGCAACAAAAAGAAAATTTTCCAATTCTCTAATAAAAAAAATGTTGCTCGGGATAGGATATGTGCCCGGTTGGCGATAGGCTTGCCACCTATCACATTGTGGGACTTAGTATCTTCGGCTAGTCGTGGGTGCCCTGGTTGTGCCTCTGCCTACCTCTTCGGGGATATGGGCGTGAAGATACGTTATAATGGATTTCCGCAAAGTAACGCCTGATTCAATAAAATATCGCCTGTGATTATTTGCACTCCGGGAGTGCCAGCAGAAGTGAAAACTTGAATATTGGAATGGCTAGTAATAATTTTGCACGAATTGTTTTAATTATCAGTATGAAAGTACTATCATTTATGTGGTAGAATACAATATTCATTTACATAAACATGACAACAGCGTCCTTTGCCGTCTTACGAATATTCGATCAGGTCACGTGTCCTGACGCGAGTTTAGAGTTTTTTACCCATTCCAAAAAAAGTGCATTGCGCCGCCGCTAAAGAAGTTTTCACTTAAAAAACATAAAATCAGGCATTGCATAGCTTAACAATACGGATATTGGATGAATGCCAGATAGCAGCAGTACCAATACAAGGTTTAACATGACAAGGAGATTCAGGAGAATGTAAGAACTGAAAGGAATCACGAAGATAACTTGCGAGATTGGGTTTGGAACAAGTCTTTTATAAAAGGCAGAATAAATGAAAATTCCGACGTAAGCGAATAGGAATCTATCCCAACAAAACTATGTTTTAACTATAAAGAAGTTTCGTTCATCACCACCATTTAAATTTGTCTAGTGATATATTTCTAGTGCTACTAGATTGTATCTACAGTTAATTTCGACCGGAGCGTTTAACAGGGTTTTGCTTTTATGGTCGCCTTAACTACTTCGTTGGTAATTGCCTCGGTTACTATAGCCGCCTATCTTAATACCGAAACACAAAAATGTTATTTGTTATACTATTAAGGGCTTTAAAGTTTATAAAATAAAAATAAGAAAATCAAACATTTGAAATAACGAATATAAAATTACACAGTTAAAAACATTGAAAGAGGTCAGTTATTTAGAACTAATAAACTATTTACTATACTATAAGAAATTCCCCATGTTGATCAGGGCTCCTTTGCAGAATAGACAGCAGAGCAGAGCAGAGCAGATTAAGGTAGCCGGTAAACTTACTTTTGCTCGAGGCCTAAGAATCCGGCCTCAGTTTGGCAACGCACTTTGGTGCTTCTAGGCGGCGTGAACTTTTTAGCATCAGGAAATCCGTCTGCTTGTTTGCCTTCCAATATCATGAAAAAAAAACTAATATCAGGCGATCTGGTCAGTGACTCGCAGTGGAATGACGCTTCTAGCGCAGCTTCTCATCTAGTTATTACCGGATAGACACGGTAATATAATAATAATTGTTATATCCTCACACAAACGAGTAAAACGCATTTATGACTACGTTTCTTTAGTCTGGTGTACACTTGTTACTTATGTGGTACACATCACCTTGCCTCGTTGGTCGAGTGGCTAGCGTACACGCCTAACTACATCGACCAATCACGAGGCTCGGGTTCGATTCCCGACGGGGGCAGGCATTTGCGTTCATACATTTAAGTGTCTGCATTTCCGGGTCTGGGTGTTTATTAAATATATTCTGGGATCTATTTAAATATTTCTATGTATTTGAACACAATAACACAATCATATAATTTTCTTACTTTGGGGTTAGGTTCAATTTGTGTGACTTGTCCAGGGATATTTATTTATTTATTTATCATTCGCGGTTGCGTCTCTGTGACGTATAACGAATGGCCGATGTAATAGTATTCTTTCATTTTGTAACCAATAGGTAGACGTGCGATTTATGAACGTTATTTTGGATTTATAAGTCAAACTACTTATTTACTTAATATGACAAAGGACAAAATATAACCTATATCGTGCTGGTTTGAGCTTCACTAGAGCTGAAGGATGGATTTTTGTGAAAAAAATCATAAACACCACATGCACTTTTGTTGAACATTTACTTTGCATTAAACGATTTTTGTATCTTTAAAATATACAATATTTACGATCACCAAAAAATTCAAATAGGTAGATGTAGTGAATACACTGAATGTGCGTAGCCCTATTGCGTGTTAACGTACCGCACGGCTGTAGGTATTTATTTCAAAAACAGGGTCGAGTTAGACTAATGTATATTTCATTACCGTAAGATGGATGACGTGTGGCATGATCTGAACTGCTAAGAAAAAAAAACATACGTCAAAATTTTAAGAAATCAGCTTTATTACACTTTTGGACAAAAATTGTGTTTTTTCTACTTCGAAATCACTGCGATATTTCGTCTATGACGCGACGATTTAGACAAGCATAAGCGAATTTTTTTGCTGGGTCCAAGTATGTAAGTATGGGCTAATTAAGCTGATTTCTTAAAGTTTCACTTATGCTTTTTCTTCGTAGCAGCGCAGGAACGCTCTTGCCATCATGATGACGTCATATGGTGTGATATCGGCGCCACGCCCACAATTAGCGAGCTTTCTGATAATAATATAACTGGCTATATTTAAAAAAAATACTTCAATAAGATACACCTAAGATTGTGTGATTGATTTTATACACACTTTTTTTAGATAAACGCTTGTAATTTTTCACTATTCACTTTATTTAATACTTTTTGTTACGCTATAGCCAACCGGTTTCAGTTTTTACAGCATCATCAGCGCTTTATAACTAATGATAAAAAGTCTGTTATAATTTAACGTTTAGTACCTATTTGGTTGTAATACTGACGGTACCCACATAAAAATGTTAATTGTAAACCACGGCAAAGTTAGTATTATCTAGTGTTGATTTTAAGCAAAAACTGGAATAAATAGTTTATATTGTTACTTATGTGATGCAAATTAAATTTTAGTATTTTTCTTAGTGCTTTTTGTATTGAGACTGAAAACAAACATGCTAATTTCTTTCCTGATGAATGGGGATACACACTGCTTGTACCAAAAATGTGAATGGTGTGTGCTAAGACTATGATAGGCGCATTTACGCCCTTTGTGTATAATACTTTTTTGGTTACCTAACTTTATAATTAAATATCTTCACGCCCATATTATTGAAAGGGTAAGCAGAGGCACAACCAGGTCACCCACGACTAGCCGAAGACACTAAGTCCCACAATGTAATAGGTGGCAAGTCTATCGCCAACTGGGCACGTATCCAATTCCGGGCAACGTTATTTTTACTAGGAAAAACCACAATTTCTTATTGTTGCCCGACCTGGGAACCGAACCCGGAACCTCATGAAGTCAAGTCCAACACCTGAACCGTTAGACCACACATGCGAACTTTAACTTTAAGAATTTTTAATTATTATTTACAATTCAAAATGACATCCCACCTTTTAGAAACATGAATTAGCTCCGTTACATTAAAAACGAAATAGGGTGAACATTTTAGACATGTCAGATTAGTCCGGGCATGTTAACTTATGACGTTTTTAGTCAACGTTTTCCGAGGAATAGACTAAACATCTAAAGAAATTAGAAATATTGCGTATAAACTAATTTGACAGTATTTGTGCTTTGTCTCTTTTTATTACTTTCGATGAAAGAAGATAACAATACATACATTTAGTTTAGTAAGTCCGCTGAGACTTACTGTCAGTGTCTAATATTGTAATAGCTGGTGGACAATAAAGTTGATCCATTCATTTAGTTTCTATTCAATTCAAAAGCTCGTAAAGCTTTTTAGCTTTATCTCAACTAAACTTAATGACGTTATTGAACCAATTTAAACTAGAGCTGTAACGGAAGCTCCGAAAAAGTTCATTATGGATTATGGACAAATATCAAGAATTTCAGATGTCTTTGTTTTTATAATTGATGGATTTTTAAAGTAGCTGAAACTATTTTTCTCTACTTCTTCAGGATCCGATGGTAAGATGTAGATTTAGTGGTAATGAGATCACCACGAAAGTAGGGCCTGTTAAATAAAAAAAAATTCGCCTCTGTGGTCTAGCGGTCCAGGACTTGATTGCATGAGGTCCTGGGTTCGATTACCTGGTCGAGAAACAAAAAGAAAATTCGGTTTTACCAATTTTCTAATAAAAAAACGTTGCTTGGGTTTGAATTTGTGCCCGGTTGGTGATAGGCTTGCCACCTATCACATTGTGGGACTTAGTATCTTTGGCTAGTCGTGGGTGTCCTGGTTGTGCCTCTGTCTACGTCTTCAGGTATATGGGCGAGATAATAATTTTTGAAATCAGAACAGAAATTATAAAGAGATCGAGTCAAATACATTAAAAAATATATCGCCCCTGTAGTCTAGCGGTCCGGTGTCGAACTTGATTTATAGAAGTCCTGGGTTCAATTTTCGGTTCGGGCAGCAAAAAGAATGTACATTTTTATTTTTCTAATAAAAATAAAGTTTCCCTGGACTTGATGTGTGCCCGGTTGGCTATAGGCTAGCCGCCTATCAGAATGTGGGACTTAGTGTCTTTGGCTAGTTGTGGGTGCCCTGGTTGTTCCTCTACCTACCTCTTCGGGGACATGGTTAAAACATAGGTAACTACTTCAATTTTTTACTCGAACATGTAAAGTCGGTTGGAAAATGGCGAGTGTATTTGTGGTTAACTAAGTATTTAGGATGACAATTATATGTAACTAGCCGGCACGGCGAACTTCGTATTGCATGACATTAACAACTACTAACTTAAGTTAGTATGGATTAAAGTATTTTTTTTCATTTTACCCGCAATATTACTTTTTTTCATGAATTCTCCTGAATTTAGCCAATCTAACAAAAAAAGAATTAGCTAAATAGGTTTATCCGTTCAAGCGTGATGCTTTGACCACTCGAAATGGGGATTCATTTAGATTAGTTCGGAGGATAGGGTAGCCGGAAGACTCGCACAATAGACCTAACAACCAGGCCACAGGACAGTGACACACCTGTAACATCTATGGTGTCTGTGGGTCTCATTTGCTAGCTGATCTCTCAAATAAAAAATAGTTTTAGAGTCAAACCCAGCGTTGCCTTTGAAATTACATCACTGATCGATATTCATGCGACGCAGGAAATTGATTTAGTTTCATAGAAATGTCAATGAAGCCTTTCAGCTCACTCTCCATAAGCGCCAACCCTAATATCGTTATTCAGCTGGCTCAAGATAAAGCTTCAGTGGTGGGGGCTGAATTGACTTATAAAAGTTCAACGGAAATATCCTTTTAAGACTGAAAAAGTTCATCCTGCATTATTGGCAAGAATAAAGGATGAAATGTTGAATTGAAAATCCTTTTAATCAATACTATCTATTTACATGTGACTTTGTCAGCGTAAAATTGATTTTTATACAAACTTTCACCCCCAATGTAGTCGCGATTTTTGAAATCATAAATAAATTATAAATGGACCTCGAACCTAAATAGGAAATTACATCAAAACTTGTGTAGCGGTTTAGCCGTGAAAGCGTAACAGATAGACAGAAGTATTTATAGTACTGAATACTGTATATGTATATGTATATGTATATAGATACAGAAGTATTTATAGTATGAAATTAAATATGAACTAGAATATGTTGCGGCTGCGCGTGCCTAATAAAGTTATTTAATTCTTTAAATCTAGCTCAGTAATATATCCTAAGTTACCATTATCTAACAAGTTTTGACATATACAAACAATTATCCCTGAACAAATTACATATATTGAATCTAGGTTAAAGCTAGAGGTTTTGAATCAGGAAAGCTGAATTCTTTATAATATCTCAGAACATAAAAAATATAGTAATAATAATAAGTAACTCAGTTTATATTATAGTATCTAGACTCTATTTGATATTAAGTTACTGTGTTGAAAATGGGCAAAACTCAATATTTTTAGTGAACACCATATACCTACCGTAACAATATGTAAATAATTGTCCCTGGATAACTTTCATAAATTAAATCTAACCCCCAAGTTATCTAATTAAAAGCTTGTGATATGGGTGTTAGTCAACGACACGAATACATAGAAAAACTTAAATAGAGACCAGAATATGTTCATCTCAGACAAACGCCTGCTTCGGGAATCGAAAACGCGCCTTGAGGTTGGTCAGTGTTCTTTTACCCCTCAACCAACGAGATATCAGGATAAAAGCAATTTTTGACACTCGCCAGATTCAAAAATCTCCACACACAAAAATTATAACTTAATATGAGTCTGCAGCGATATGAAAGAAATACAAACAAATTCACTGTTGCATTTATAATGTTAGTATATGAATTTTGATAACAATTTAATTCCAATTTCAGATTTTTGCATACCAATAAAAAGTATGTGAAACTTTTTCTTCCGTGCCAAATTATTAACAATAATCGATCAGCTTAACCGATTTTAATAAGGATAAGGTTTTCCTCCTTCTTTTTTATTTGAATAATTTTCATGTTATTTGATTAGTATCAGGAAGACTTTTCCAAAAGCAACAATCATTGAGCTTAACGTTATTAGTCTTGATGCGTAAGCGAGATAAAGCAACAACGGTAGCTCGATTCCTTTTCGAATTCACGTAGTTCCCAGTGGAGTTTGGCAAAAACGTAGATTACTTATGCCTTTCGCTATACTGAAAACGTTTACTGCTGTCGACTTGGACACTTGACTTTATACACTAGTCTTTAGTTAACAACGCGTCAGTTGCATCTATCCTATTAATATTATAAATGTGAAAGTTTGTAAGTATGGAGGTATGGATGTTTGTTACTCTTTCACGCTCGAATGGCTGAACGGATATGTCTGAAATTTGGAAGACAGATAGATTGTGACCTGGATTAACATATAGGCTATTTTTAATCCCGATCGCACACCGGCTTTCTGTGAAAACGCGGGCGAAGCCGCAGGTAGCAGCTAGTCTTGTATATAGGCGACGATTATAGTATACCATCAGAAGAATCGTCTACTTGCTTACTAACATATGTCATAAAAAAGTCAAATTAAATTATCACTTGTTTTTTTTTTTTTTATGATATTGGAAGGCAAACAAGCAGACGGATTTCCTTCTGGTAAGAAATGCACG